>JADNRY010000327.1:0-68664 GCA_015501585.1 Rhodocollybia butyracea
AAAGGTAAATCCGTGAGAACATGCGCCAAAAATTTAGTTCCCGATTTGGATTACAAAGTTTTATTATAACTTCCACTGTCTGCAAACAATCGAACGGTGACTTTTCCGCCAAAAGTCCGGTAAGAAAAGCTGCTTCTCCGGAGTCCGAGCAAAAATTATAACAAACGCGTTCACGTGCCCACGCGTCTTATACGGTAAAATTCCAATAAAACTTAAAACGCGTAGGCCGATGCACTCGAGCTATCCCTGAGCCAGCCCCCCTCTAAGAGATCGAAATATTGAATCAGCTCTCTCACCATGTCGATGAATCCAGGGGTATCCCGGGACAGCACGAAGAACGAGCCGAAGCTTGCTTCGGAGTTTGGGCCATTCGGGAGTGTGAGGAGCATGGATAAATCGGGATATGGTTTTGGAAGACAGGGAGAGAAAGCTGTGGGCTGGGCATATCGATTATCGATTATCCTTCAGAGGCCGGAGGAGTCGTTGCCCAGTATGTTACGCCCTCGCCAGGAGCTTCTCCTTCGCGGGCCATTCCCATTGCGATTGAACGGAACTCATCGACATCCGCGACGTCGAGTTTTCCGTCTCCTGAGTACGCTCGGGAGAGTGTCCATAGCGCGCACATTATAGTCTGCTTTCGTTTTCACATAAATAAGCGCCGGCTGACTTTAATTTACTTCCAGTCGTCGACGGCATTTCATCAATTTACACGGCCAATACGCAGGACAACGCTTTGTCTGTTGACCTTTCTAGTCCGAATGCTACAGCTGCGGCTGCTTGTTTTGTCCCTGTCAAAAGCGATACTGTTGTGGTTTTTAGACAGCCCTGTGTTTGCAATGGTACGCAGCTCTTTAGGCTCCCTTCATAGACGACAGTTCTTGTCGTTCCTGTCGTGGCCTGTTACGCATCAAATTCCAAAACCCCACTGAAATGAACCGCCCTTGCTCTCGGCAGATTTTGTTTCCCAGATTAACCGCTTTTGGAGACTTATGGCACGAGAATGTCAACGCTAACCTTGAGGATCTCGAAAAACCAAGCATGGATGCCAGCATCAAACTCCCTCGGAAGACCTCTCACGCAACCTCTACAACGTCTGTCTCCATAATCATATTGATCATCTTCCGTACCTCTGCATCCACCGACTTGTCTGGACTCGGCCACCTTTCATATCTTTCAAACCACTGATAACTGCTTATCAATATCCCTCTCTTCCCTCGTAACTTCTTCACCCGGATACAACGTCTTGCATGATGCCGCCGCCATACCGACCAAAATTTCCCCTTCTGAACCTTCTCGTACATTGACTCTGTACTTCGATCCAGTAAAACAGACAACACAAAGCCCAATACCTCTGTGTGTTCGATAGATCCCCTGTCCCAGATGCGGTAGGGAGACAAGTATTACTGACGAGCGTAACATTATCATGTACCCACGTTGCATCGGCCCTGCAGGTCCAATACCGCATGCATCCCTGCCTCTTCAAGTTCCCGTTATGTGCTGCAGAATGGGTCACTGCGCCCGAGAGCTGAGGAAGAATACTGGATTTTGCATCGGTACCGGAGATTTGGAGTAGTGTGACTTCGTTTTTGAATAAGTGGGTTGGGCTTTCCCTCCTTCCTCTGTGTCGCGAACTAAACAAACTAACTCCTCCCTCCGCCTTTCCCCCAGAACTGAAGCCTCCAATGTCTTCAAATCCGCGCGTCGTCCGTCCCCTACGAGGGCCAACGCTCCTCCACCGACAACCGTAAACTACATGCAGTTCCATGGATCGCTCAAAATTTTATACAAAGACATCGAAGTAGCTAGCGTCTATGTGTTCTGGGGAAGAGACAAGGGTTGTATTATATTGAGCTGCGTGAGGAGTAATGAGCATCCGGGATTGGTTTTTGAATGGTCTGTGAAAAGCTGAATCTCGCGCTGATGAAGGCGAAGTAAGGACAGTGATACTGGGGAAATCCAGAGGTGTTGAGTAAGGTGTGCTTTGCCGATGTTTGCCAATCCAACGTGTTACCTGGTCAGAGTGTAACGTTTAAGAGTTCGAGGTGAGATTCTTACAGGCTCAAACAAGGTCATACAAGGCGCGAAGAGATTACAAGTCATAACAAGCTAAGATATTATTACATGGGTAAACAAGGCCTAACAAGCAGTGAAAATATTACAAGCTGCAGCTTTCTTACATGCGTAAAACAAGACTTTACAAGGTATGGCAAGCCGCGGAATGTGTAAACAAGACCTTACAAGACCCTACAAGGTATTACAAGCCACGGGATTCTTGCATGCGTAAATAAGATCGTACAAGCGGAAACAAGCAACAAAGTTACAAATCAAGCAGTGTAAGACTGACTTGATCAAGCGGTACAGGACCAGCTTGTCCAGAGAGTACACGGGTGTTAGAGAAAGCTTTAAAATTTGAATGTGATGAGCATCGAAGTGATAAGCGCTTATGCTATCTAATCTTCCTTCCAAATGAGATTGGATTAAAGTCCGGGTCACCTGATCTATGATGCAGCGCGATTTACGTGGAGATTTTTCGCTCTCTTTCGTTACCTCCTCCATGGCCAAAAAAAAACTTCTCTAAAAATCTACTGGCATCAAACGCTGAATCTTTTCCTCTGCCGACGCGCTGTTGAATCTTCATGTTCGTCTTCAAGTTCCTCTAGTTCTAGTGACAGCAGCAGCGATTGACAGCAACAAAGAAAACCAGAAACCGCGTGCAGAGCCAACATCCAAGTCTTCCAAACCAACAAGTAGGCGAAAGGAGAACTTGGAGAAGTGAAAGACCAAGAAAAAAAATTGCTGTTCGAGGATACAAAGTACGTGCACCTAATTTCATTGCATATATGCTGATTTTGCTGTTATAGAATCTCTACAAAAGCCATGAACAGTGAAATTCCGATGCCTGCCACTGAGTGGCCAGCACTCCTCTACAACGTCGACGCGTACGACCCCAAAGACCCAGAGCGCGGTTTCTTCCAAGGCTATTTTCTTCGGCGCTAACTTCGCATTCAACGGTAAGATTCAACCAAAGTCTAGGTACGTGTTCAGATTATGGTTCTTCCGTCTCGTAATTGATTCGATTACATAGGCCCCCTCTGCGCTCTCTGCCAGTGACACTTGAACCACCACGACGATAATTTCAGCGACACAGAATTCTACTCGAAAATGTGGATTACTTCGAAGACGACCCTGAAGCGGAAAGAGTTGTACATTTGTTGGAGAGTTGGAACAGGTACGTCCGAAATTGCTGTCATGTTACGCTCTCTTACACTACCACTTTTTAGAACAGTATTCGGTCATCCTCAAGGGCGGCAAGATAGCGCCGTCATCAAAGAAACACACATCACTCGAAATCGCTCAAAGCTCCTCCTTCAACGACATTGATTGTTCGCGCGGCACGAAAAGCACGGAATATACAACATTTAGTACCCACGACCGACTTCGACGCCTCTGATACCCTAACTTAGCTTCTTTTGGCTTCATGCTCGCGTTGTTCTCTACCACATATGGGTTGTATATCACCTTCGTATCGCACTGCATCGGACTTCTTGCTCTCGTCACACCTGCATTTTTCACTCTCACGTATGATTGTATCCATTGGACATTTTTTGTACTCTTTGGTCGCTTATTGTTTGTACTTTTCGCTCATTGTTGTAATCAATCATTATTTCAAATTGCTGGTGTCTCGAAAACTGCCCATAAATTGCTCAGTATAGTACTTAAGTTAAAAGGGCCCCTGCTATGCCTTGTAATGGCTATAGGCTTGTAAGGGCTTGTATTGGCTCGTAATCTTGTGAAGCTTGTAAGCGCTTGTGACCATTCAGTAAAAAACAAGCGCATACAAGGTGCGCCGACCTTGCAAGCTATGCGCAGCTTGTATGCCTCGGTTTTCCCTTGTTCACCGCATACGGTTGACCTACTCTTTTGCTGATGCGGATACGCATTGCCCGTATACGGTTGGCCTGAATCAGTGACTTCAGCTTTGGCAACGAGGTTTCTGAGAATCTGGGGCGTACTTACCATCCACAGCAAGAACAACGTCTACTTATAGTGTGGCGTAATATATCCAAATTTGAAAATCACCAGTCACATGTAAGATTTACCAACTCAACACAGAACACTTAACTATGGGCATTCCTTGGGCATTCTTTCACTGATCATACACAGTATATTCCCTCAAAAGGCATACACGCCTATAGAAACCCTCCGTGCACCAATCTGGAAACTTCCAAACGAGCTTATGCTGCTTATCTTCCAAAAAACTCTGTCACGACTCTCTCCTCAGCGAGACAAACCTCGCAATGGGGCAACCAACCCCATTGCCATTGCTCTTGAGCGCAGTTTTGCTCCACCTGGCGCTGCATAATGCTCAACAATCCTACACTGTGGTCCATTATTCACGTCGCATTCACAGAAAGCCAGCGACTCAAAGCCCAATGTCTTGCTATCCATATCTTTCTTTGAACGATCAAAATCAGCTCCACTGATGATCTTTTTACAACTACCATCTTCATTATCCTCCAAAATGACCATCCAGCATCCAGCCTTTCAGGCTCTCATCCATGAAGCTTGAAGCCCCGATGGAGACTGCTCCGCCTTCATTGAATAGAGGTTTTTGGTATTCTTAGAAATGATCACCCCATACGCATGGTTGAATCGTTACCGGAACTTAAAGTCCTATATCTAGTACAAAATAGGGAAGCCCCTGACACACTTTCAAACTTCCAAGTTGTACCCAATGCCGAAGCTTCACCATGCCATCGTCGTAACGTCACGGTCAGCGATTGATCTTCAATCAAATCTCCCATGGATACAGCTCACCATGTTGCGCCTCCAAGGACCTCACAATGTCCCAGCGCTAGTACAGCTCTGTCCTAAATTGACACAGCTAGAGCTTATCCTGGATTCTGAACTGGGCAAGGCACTTCCCATTTATCCAGCAGTCATCCGACACAACCATGTAAAAATTCTATCATTGTGGTTGACAAATGATCCTGATATGCCAAAAGTGACTTTTGGAAAAAGTTTTGGAGGTGCTTGATTTCCCCTCTTGGATTCTTTGGTTGTCAAGTGTTATGAAAAGGGTTTCCTTAGGTTGTGGTGCTGCTTTAGAGATTGTGAACAAATTCATTCAACGATTGTCGTTCACTCTATCGGAATTTGCTCTTCACGATATCTACATTTTTCATGACTTTCATAGTTACATTGTCTTCCTCACAATCCTTAACCACAGCCCTTCCATTACGCGCCTCATCATATTTGATCCATCGAGAAGTTCAAAAGCTCAAGATCTTGTTGACATTTTCCTACGCTCTGGTTTGATGGCAACCCATTGCCCAACCTACAAACAGTAGATTTTTGGACGTTTAAAAAAAGACTGTGATGATCTACAAATGGAAAATAATCATCGCTCTTTAACAAGTCTCAGTTAGTATGATTTATACTTTCATCTATACTAATCCGTTCTCATTCAATCTCAATAGATCCTGACTCCTCAAGTTGTATAGCATAATCTGTTACACACATCCCTTTATTGATCCTCAGTGTTCTGTCTGTTTAGAGGAGACTATTTCAAGCACCAGCACAGTTAGTCTGATCTTGCCACTTTATCATTCGCAACAGAGCAATTAGAACCCCCCTGAGTTTGCCTTTTTTTGGCTCCTGATCTTCATCTCTAGCATCCTTAGGCTTGTTCGTCCTGAGCAGCTGCCTTTCTCAATTGAACCGGTACTGGTACTCCGTTTGAGCATTTAGAACGGTAGAGAAGAGGAGTTTCATATTTGAATTCGTAGATACATGAGACCGCTGCTCGTGTCCGTCTCTGGAGTTGTGACAAGGCTGGTCCGGCACCGCATGATGATAGCGCGCGTCCACGTGTACTCCTCACGGAGATTAAAGTGAGCATGAAGTGGCTACAAGAATAGATTTCAAAGTTCGTTCGACGTTCACCAAACAACGTGTTGTTCCAAGAAAAGACGAGTCAGCCTTATCGGATTCGTCAAGTTTAATAGCTTGCGCTGGCCTGGCCCTTAACCAAGCTGATATAAAATCGGGCGCTTACGTGTGTGTTGGTTTCATCCCCTCTGCGATCTTTTCAGCGTCGCGTTGCAAGTTGCGCGTATGTAGCTGGTCGTGAGGTCCTCGCAGGAGATGAAATTATGGTGCAAGGCATAGACTGCACCTCCGTATCCCCTCGCTGTTACTTTTTTTCACAATAGTGGGTTCGTTAGAGTGGTGTACATATTTCTTTTATCTTTTTTTACATACTTCTATACCGAATTGTTCAATCACATCAGTTGCAGGTTGCTGTCAAATGAAATTACTCATCTTTTCCTCGGCCTTGAAATTTTCATAAGCCTCTCTCTTGATCTTTACCTTCATCATGCCCTACAAATTATCCGCCACTCTGAAAGCACATACTTCAGATGTCCGTACACCCTTTTCTCGCTTTTGAACCGTGTCTTACACTGCTGGATTATCTTTAGGTACGCGCGGTCATATCTCCGGCAAACGATACAATCTTGTCCGCATCGCGAGATTCAACAGCAATCTCATGGCAAAAGGCTTCATCGTCGTCAAGTTTCACCGCAGAAACCGTCATCAAAGCGAGCTCGAGATACGTTAATGCAGTAGCGTATGTTCCTCCCACACCCGATGCGCCAAAAGGTTGGTGATCAAAGGATACATTGTTATCGTGTATTCATATCTCGATCCAGGTTACGCTGTAACTGGTAGCCAAGATTCTATCATCAATGTCTTTTCTTTGTCCTCGCCAAAGGAAGACCCGGATTTCTCGTTGTTGGGTCACTCGGACAATGTTTGCACATTGGACGTTACACCAGGCGGCACTATAATATCTGGTTCTTGGATCGGTTCGTTCATCTTTCGAACAGCATCTCGCTGTCCTGATCTATCCTTTGTAGCACTGCTAAAGTGTGGAAGAACTTCAATCTGGCGTATGAACTAACAGGACACGAGCAGTCGGTCTGGGCAGTCTTGGCAGTGGACGAGGAGTTGGTTTTGACTGGTGAATTGCCTATGATTACAACCGAAGATATGGCTCATATCCTTTCTAGGATCTGCTGACAAGACGATTAAACTCTGGAACCAGCATAAGCTAGTTTCGACATTCAAAGGACACCAAGATGCTGTCCGAGGATTAGCATTGATTCCAGAAGCTCGGTTTCGCGTCTGCTTCCAATGACAGGTATTACATATCTATCGCCTATACCCAAAACTTTCACTCACTCGTCGCCAGTGAAATCCGTGTCTGGACAATCGGAGGCGATCTCATATATTCACTCTCAGGTCATACTTCTTTCGTGTATAGCCTGTCCGTCCTACCATCTGGCGGTATAGTATCTGGAGGGGAAGATCGTGCAGTGCGAGTTTGGAAAGGTGCGGTATAAAGCCTGTGCATTTCTGATTCCTTCTGATCGTTTTCCAGATGGCGAGTGCGCTCAGGTCCTTGTACACCCAGCCATCTCTGTCTGGACAGTATCTAGTATGCCGAATGGCGACATCGTGAGCGGCTGTAGCGACGGGATCATTCGTGTGTTCAGCGAATCTGAAGAACGATGGGCGTCGCCCCAAGAGTTGCAAGCTTATGAGGATCTGGTTGCCAGTCAAGCGCTCCCGTCTCAAGAGCTTGGTGATATAAAAAAGAACGATCTCCCGGGTCCAGAAGCTCTTAACGCTCCAGGTCAGTTTGGATACAATCTTCTCATCCCGCTTTCCTCTCTCACGCCTTTTACATAGGAAAGAAACCAGGGGAACAAAAGATGGTGAAGAATGGCGATATAGTAGAGCTCCATCAGGTACGCTTTTCATTGATCATACTATACGCCCTTCTGAAACGGGGCGACTAGTGGGATGCAACCAACAACAGTTGGCAGAAAATTGGTGATGTCGTCGGCGCCGTCGGTCAGGGCACGAAAAAGTTGTACCAGGGCAAAGAATACGACTACGTTTTCGACGTGGATATCCAGGATGGCGTTCCTCCTTTGAAATTACCGTTCAACGTTACAGGTAGGCGGTCATCTCGCTTATCTCCTCTAACGTTCACGATATAATTCTTACAGAAAATCCGTACGCCGCCGCTCAGAGGTTCCTCGAAGTCAAACGACCTTCCGCTCTCTTACATTGATCAAGTTGTCGAGTTTATCAATAAAAACACTTCTGGGGTCAGTTTAGGATCAAACGAAGATTATGTAGATCCTTTCACAGGTACAGGTCCTCCCATTGAACGTGCTACCGTGTGCTAATTAAAAACCTTGGCTAACTCTATTTAGGTGGCTCAAGGTATCGAAGCAGTGGCAATTCAGTACCGACCCATCCTTCTGGCTCTTCAGCTTACGTCGACCCCGTACACTGGGGCTTCAAGATACTCTGGAAAATTGCCGCTGCTCCTCCTTCTGCTCCCTCTTCAGCTTACGCAGATCCTTTCAACTGGCGCTTCCCGATATTCTGGAGCTTCTCAAACTACACCGGCTCCTCCTCCTCCAGCACCTTCGAAGCGAATTCCGATGGTGAGAACCATTGATCTTACAGCATCGACCTTCTCACACCTTATTCAGGCAGCTTGGAAACCTCTATAAACCTGCGAATGTTCCCTTAATGAGTCGCAAAACGTTCGAAATTGATGGAAGACTACGGGATGAAAATAGTAAGGTTGATTTCTCCGCTTGTATACGCGCGCAGTACAACCAACTTGTCCTCTCCTCTAGTCTACTTCATCCCTTGCGTTGTATCCCCAAGAGAATTTCATCGTTTGAAGACACGTTCGCTTTACCTTACCCAGGCCACTGATCCCAATTCCAAGAATTTGAATCTACCAGCGCCTACCGCTTCTAGCGTAGAAAGTATTATACAGGTCCTTGAAAGGTGGCCTTCAACTGCACTCTATCCAGGTACATTGTCATTTCACATATCACGGATAAATTTCGCTGATTTCCATTTTTCAATGGCAGTCGTCGACCTCACACGACTTGTCGTAGCTTTCTGCCCTGGCCTTTTGGAGGATTCTGCCCTGAAAAGCCGTCTTCTCCAGGCCCTTCTCGTTTCAGGGGAATGGTCTTCGTCCTGGGCTCCGCCACTTGTCAAGTCCAGAGAGATTAATCTGACATTGGTATTGAAGACGTTGGCGAATATGTTCCAGGAGGGTACCAGTGTTGATGGAACCTGGGTTAATGAGGTGCGTTCAGGCCTGGATCTCCTGGCTTTAGATGATAGTTTGACTGGGGACATCTGGTCTAGACGCTGTTCGCCCTAAGCCAGCTCCCGTATGAGATCTTGTCCAAGGTTCAGCGTACCTGTCTGGCTACGGTTCTTTTCAAGTATGCTGGTTTTCATCATATTACCTTATCCTCTCTTCCTAACAGCATTTTTGTCTCGTGTAGCATGTCCTGCACACAGCTTCGTACGCCGTTTGATGACTACCCGCGGCAGCAGTTTCTCGAAGAAGCTTTCAAGGTAACAACAATTTTTTTCCATTCTAAGCAGATTCAATGGGGTTGAATGGTTATACATTTCAGATCTTAAAGAACGAGACAGCAGATTCGGAAACAGTCTACCGCGCTTTGTTCGCTGTGGGTAACACTGTGAGTGCATATGTATATGATTTGTGTTTCTGTAGTTGAGATGACGACTTCACCATCTTCGCCTTTCCCACTAGCTCCATGCCATGAAATCAAACAGCATCCCCCTGGAACCTGCGCAAAATCAAACCGTACTCGACACTCTGTCTTCCCTGTCCCCAGCGATCGCAGGAGACGCCCGTGTTCGGGATCTTGTCGGGGAACTTGCGACGTTCTTGTAAAAGTTTCAAACTTTTTTATACGGACTTACCTACATACATATTATAACTGTGACGATTCCCACCAAAAGGTATACCTCATCATACCGGACCATAACTGCCACACAGCTTGTAACTATAATCTCCTTTTCGGGTTTGGGGGTTTTTCTTCTGGATTTTGATTGGGTTGTTGCCAGGCTGGGTCTGTGCTTCTCTGTTTTAGATGTAGATATCGGAAATCTTATTTTGTACCATGGACATCTGGGTTTATTTGGGTTTATATCCTCGAATTCTTATAGGCGGGAGCTCGTTCAAGTTGGTAAGAAGTTGACTCGTTGACTCTCAATTCCTTCACAAGAACTTCAAGTTCCTGTCTTCAACTCAACCTTGACCTTATGAATGTTTCAGACAAAGAAGCGCTTAAAGGTTTACTGGGATCTATGAAGCAGGCACCGAGAGGACAACATTGGTAAACGTTGACGTTCAAAAACCACAAGGTTCTGTAGACCTTGGGGTTTTTTTTTCGCCACCAAAGGTTATCGATTCGCGTTCGCGTTGACTTCATGAATTAAGCCAGGTATGATCCATGTGGCCACTTGTTATGTGAAGACTGTGACGGTTGGGTGAGTTGGATAGAGGCAGTGTCTGTGTGACACAAGGTTGCAAGGCCAAAGTGGAACGGAAGAAGCGTATTGGTGCTCCGATGCCTGAGCCGGGTGAGAAAGACGACGATGGCGTCGATGATTTGACGATGAAAGAATTATCGAGTTGAAGAGGTGTGCTCAGATGGGAACGGTGGCTACGTTTCGGTTGATGAAGTTTTCATATCGCCATTGTCCGGCAGAAAATCCACTTAGTGGAATGGTTCAGACTATACTGACAATTTGGACCACATTTTTTGTCATAACCTATATATGCATATTCAAACTTAGGTTGTTACAATTATCATACTCGTTAGGAAGTATTCCAATCAGCGAGTCCTTGGTACACTCCATCTATCTATCTATCTTATGGTGTGTTAAAGCCCTGACCTCACCAGAGCACGCATAAAGCTCGTAGAAAAGGTTATTCAAATTGCCTTGCATCGCCGGACTATACTCCGTAGAGAGTCTGATACTTTACAATGACCAGACGTATAAGAACTCTTCGTTTGGTATGTAAGGTTTCGAAGAGTGGATATCTGTAGCGCCTTGCTGAAAGCAGTATAATTCATGCCGACTATTATCATACAACCTTATTCACTTCTCTCATTGAAGCCCTAGGAAGCCTCCTGTGCCGTTACCCGTTTCGTAGGATACAAGACGAGGATGCGGTCATGAAAGTAAGCAACTCTTGCGATGGTGGTGGCCGACCGTAGTGCTCAAGCATCCTAATCAACAGTTCATCAAACGCGAGGACATCTTTAGGAAAACCAGACGTACATTCCTCGTGAGGAAGCCCTATTCAAGAGAAGCTATGAGTGATTTTGGCATTCAAATGTTATGATCCCTGCTGAACCAGGCTCCCCCAATTCGACTCCGTTCAAGGAGAAAAAGTAAAAATTTACCAAATACTAGATACATCTACAAACGATGCAATTGCTCTTCCAAGCCACGGGTACAGCGCGCGGTGAAAAGGTAGAAAGCTATACAATAGAAGCGATCTCAGAGTTCTGTACGAAAATGTTATGGCAATGCGCATACCATCAGACCAGTACTCCATTAGTATATCCACAGAGCTGCCCAATCAGCTCTACTTCAGGAGCACGCATGGATATGTTGACGTCGGGATATTCGTACAACTCGTCCAATGAATAGGTGCAAGATAAGGCGGGAAATTTTTGAATGAATTCGGTGGAGAAGGAAGGAAGAGTTTACACGGCATGGTCCAATAGTTGACCGCCGGATCCAGAAATTAAAAGACTGTAACAGGTAGCCCGGACAAGGTTCAGTACACATGCATGGCGCAGCTAATGTCACAGACTTACCTGGTTTGAAATCTATTGAGAACATATACGGAAGTCGGTTGGCAGGTGCTTGAAGTTTCTGATTGCTATTTTGTCCGACCATTGGCGCGCTATCAGTACCAACGCGTTGGGGAGAGCAAAGGAGAGCGCAAGGTGATGGTAGAAGCGAACGAACGTCGGCAATGCTCGGCAGAGCTGAATGCTGCCGCTTCCTGCCGTTTTAACATGTATATTGGTAAGTTGTGGTCGGTCGTAGACTCGGAGCCTCCGGCCTTAAGGAGGATACACCAGAATTCTGGCCTAGCCCACAGACAAGGTCCAGAGATCCCGCACCTCTTGCCTCCTCTTGCCCACAGAAGTCCTGATTACTCGGCAAAAAAAAGGAGCAGATCTGCAGGATGGACTCGGATCTCAGGGATGGACTCGGTCTAACCAGAACTTGAACCTGGGGTACGGGGAGTACTTAGTACGTCCACACTCATATTCTGCGAATCTATGTGATAATCTCTACACTATTAGACCGGCTGGTACAACGCTTGTCAAATCCGAATGTGAACTTTACGCGTAGCACTTTTGTCCGTTAGTACGCCTTTATTTGCGCCACCTACCGCGCGACTGTCTGAGCACCCATTGGACAACACAAACACCCGTCATACACCACGAAATGCCATAGCATCATGTATGTGCTCCTGCGGTGCTTGGCCCTCACCAGATCCCCGCCCTCCGCAGAGACTTCCTCGACACAATCGCTCCCATGGCCATGTGGCTCTGCCATGGGATAGGACATTCTCGGATTCCGAGGTATACTTTTATCTGCAGCAGTTCATTTTCCATTGGACGAGGGTCGTCCCAATGGCCAAGTTTATTCATGAGGTAGTGACCAAGCAGTGACATGATGTTGGCGGGGGTTCATGGAGAACAGCTCAGAAGGTGGATACAGAGGAGAGTAGATTAGCTTATGCACAAACATGTACTTATTGCTCTTTTTCTCCCACAGCCTGAGCGCGTTCAACGTTGCAGTCGACCTTCCCCTTCGCGGATCGAGCTCGCCGCAGCGTGGCTGTTCCCTTGTGAGACCCCGCCCGATGGCGGAGTCGAGTACAAATCTATCTATCCATCTATCTCATCACGAAAATTATTTGGAGTTTATTGGAGTTTAATTGCTATAGGAAGTCATCCAATACAATCTAAACTTGGTCCAAAGGGTCTCCCAATCAATTTGCTTCGCTAGGATGACCTCGCGCGTCTCGCCTTGCTTTGAATAAGGTTTTCCGATGATTCGTTGACGATCTGGGGGCCTTTGATAATGGCTATATGCAATAGGCCCGGAGAGCTTGGAACGGGTTGCCAATCTAGCAAAGCACATATGAGGAACACATTATAAACCAGATTCGGGAGCAAGCACTCACCCCCTCTTGCTATCCACCCAAAACATGGTAACAAAATAGTGCACTCCGGCACTCCGGTGATGATGAAATAACCCCATCCCTGCTTGTCCCTCTCTTGTTTAACGTATTTATTCATGTAGAATACCTTGCCAGCCAAAGGCAAGCCAAATAGGTCACTGAGTCTTTTCGTGAACAACGTTTTCATCGTCGCTGCTTCTTGAGCAGTGGTAGCAGTTATGACAGGTAGACCCTTGGGTAGACCCGTTTTTCCATCAAGCCAGGTCACGAAGAC
Source organism: Rhodocollybia butyracea (assembly GCA_015501585.1). Classification (NCBI taxonomy): domain Eukaryota; kingdom Fungi; phylum Basidiomycota; class Agaricomycetes; order Agaricales; family Omphalotaceae; genus Rhodocollybia; species Rhodocollybia butyracea. The sequence continues at coordinate 13,416 of JADNRY010000327.1, forward strand.
TTGAGTAATACTAGGCTGGCAAGACGTCAGTCTTATATTAGGTACTTATCACTTACAGCCTGCAGTTGTGTTGATGAACTTGATGGCCGCATTGGCCTTGCATCCATTGGGCGAGGGCACACAGCAAGTATCGAACTAGCTATGAGCACGAACAACAAAAGATGCGGGGCAAAGCGCATTTTTGATGATTGTATCAAGTGATTTCACAGATTGACCAGCAAGCTGTGTATTCGAGTGGGGGAAGGTCTGGGAAGGTGGAGACCGGAAATTTTCCGTACACAAGTTGCTTTTTATAAGGCCCAAGGTACAATTGGTCACGTATGCTGTGCAGCTGCAGGGCTAGGACTGGAAACCCAAGGGTTGATCGGGGTTGAATTGAAAATATCCTTCAAGGCCTTGTGGTCTCAGGTGGTCTCTTGTGGTATGTAGTAGTTCAGACATATCAAAAAAAAAACCCACTCCCCACCTCTCCCCACCTCTCCCACTCGGTTTACTCGGTTTTCGGCTGTTTTCGGACACTTCCAGAAAACCGTTTTGCTAGATTCGGGCATATCTAAGTAGATCTGAGTGATTTTGGGCGACCCTCTGTGATTGTTTTGTGATGCGATGCAGTCAAGGCCGCCGCACACTGCAAGGCGCTGCCCCGCTGCATGTGCTCTAGATGTTGATGTGCTCGTGGTCATCCGAGGCCTCCTCTTGGGAGAGTAGGAAGTAGCAGTGCATGAAGTCGGTTTTCAGTAGTCGTTTAGGGAATTTAATAATCGGCGGATAACCACCAGCCTCAAATTCAAAAATTTAACTTACCCGACTCCTGGCTCCTACCACCTCCTACAACCCTGCTACAACCTAAGCGCCATACTTAGAAGTCACCACTTTAACATTTCCCATCTATCCATCGACCAAACCCATCCTTTCTTCTCAACTTCTCCATCCACCTCGAAAGCCACTCCGACTGACCCAACCGACCCAAACCAAGTAACCTGCAAATCCTTCCGAGTCCAATCCCAATCCCAATCCCAGTATCACCTTCAATGCCACAAAAGCACTCCTCATGCTCGTCTCCACCTCGAATGCTCCTTCGTATGTCTTAGGCAACGCAATATCCAATGGCGAACGCGAGGAAAAGGTTTTGAGGTGAAGGTTTTGAGGTGGGGGGTAATAGTGTGTTGTCGGCTGAGGCGGCGCTGGAAAAGTTACCTCCGTGTTCGAAGGGAGGGGACGAGGTTGGGGCTTACGGCCACGGCTGAGGGATGGTAAGGTCAAGAGGACAGGATTGCAGATGTTACGATGGGACTGCGAAGACAAAGAGTAGTTGATAAATGCTGTGCGTACGTGTACGTACCCGTTGGTAGATTACATTTGCAAGTTAGAGAAGCTTTCGAGGCCAGATATGCGGACCCTTGAATTGGCAGTTGTTAGGAGTTGGCGGCGTTCATTGGATGGGTGTATTGCTTGTCTCGATGTTTATTTTCTGGACACCAAATGACTGGAACGAAGAAGTTTAGGACTAGTCCCGAGAGGAGATATCATGTAGAGATGAAGGATTTGAGCACACGTCGTTGACCAATATTCGAACATTTGAGCTTCGCAGTGAGATGGTACAGAAGTGTACCGTCGGTGCTAGATTATCGAGCTGGTGCGCGAACATGGTCATGGCATGTCTGTTTCGAAGTTTTTGATCTTGACCGCGCCGGTTCTTGGTTTTGGAAGAGTAATCGTGACTTTGATTTCCTTTCAAGAGGATTGAGGACGCGACTTGGTCTGCAACTAGAGTCAATAACTCAAATAGCAAACTGATTATAACGAACTCACAAGTTTCCCAACCCCGTACTGATTCTCTTTTCCCTGCCTCTTCACGTCGCAAACCTTCACCAATCCCAAAAGATCCGACGGGAAACATTCAACAGCCAGTTTTATCGACACGCAATGCACATCCAATTGATCGCTCTGCGTCCGATGAACGGTTCCTGACGATAGATCTCCACGAGAAACGAAGAATATCCTATAGCCGAGGTTCCGTAGGGAAAGTAAATTCGGCTTGTTGACTTTTGCAATGATTTCGATGTAAGGATGAAGTAGCTGGTGGCTAGGAGGCATCGGTATGGAGAGAAAAGCCCTGAGGGATTGGCCAGGTCAGTTGGTCAGTTTGAAGGCTAAGGCCAGCAAAGATATAAAAGATTTCCGTAGGTGCTCCGGGAAAAAAACTAATTTCTTGGACCGTTCTGTAATGATACTGCGATCTTTTTGAACTGCTAGGATTTCTGTGGATTGGAGTTTGAACCTAGTCGCGAACTTTGTTACGTTGAACGTTGAACTTGTTAACGATGCCCGCAGCTGTGAAGCCCATCGAACCTAGAAATAATAATCGATGTTTGTAGTGGTCCGATGGTGCCGAATAGAAGCGTGATCGATCCGTTCAACCATGGCTTTTAAAGTCAGAACGTGAGCGTGAGCGCTTGAGCGCCAGCTGCAGGTATACGACTGTGAAGGTGTTTACTTATCCGTATAAGTACAGTAGTACAGTAGGAAGTACAAGACAGTGCACTTTGATATTTCCGTGCATGGGCGTCTACTGAACACAGCTTCTTCTCCGTTTTTTCTTGTCTTCAATGCTGATCGGAAAAATAAATGTTGTTGTTCAAGGGCCACAAGGATCTGTAGACCTTGGAAATTTCTCCTCGCCACTAGAATATGACACGATTGCCAAGTCTCTAGTCGCCAAAGGTTGGGGCTCGGTTTACATTCAACGATTTGTAGCTGACTGTTCCTATCTGATCAAGGGATCAAACCACCGACGAGTGGCGCGTTTGCGGTCTTGGATAAAGAGGAGTTCCACCTGCGAGTCTCTGGTAGAAAACCGTCAAGCAAGAGTATCATCAACCTGTGAGTGGCTTGCTGACTCTCTATCTATCCCAACACCAATTTGTGCGACAGTGACCAAACTCTCATTCATCATTATAACACCCATTGTCTTCGCTCTGGTAGTAGCCCTGATAAACATCGCTCTCCGGACAAGGCGAAAATCCGAAGTGAATCCGTTTGTGTGCATGACGACTTGAACTTCTCTTTCGAGAGGTCAGCCTTTGCTTTGCCTTCATTTCTAGTCTCACTAATCTAGTCCTGCAGAACGATCCGAGTTCCAGGCAAGTTGTTATAATTATTCTTATGGCCAATCTATGACGTTTCGTCTAGATAATGGGAAGGAACATCCTCTGCCTCCTGGTTTGGGATCTTTTCAATTATTGTAAAGCAAGCTTTAACTGATGGTATATTATTATTCTGATGTTTTTGAAAATCAGTAATGTCGCTGACTACGCGGACAAACTCCCTCCTTCTATCGTTGCTCGTGGTGGAGTTTTTATCGTACGCAAATGTCCACGTTCCTTTCTCTTGCTCCGATCTGATAAAAATACCTCGCACCTATCGTGTTGATAGTCTATGTATCAACGAGAGGCAATGTGGATGAGTTTCCGCAACTCTGGGACAGACCGTTACGCCGTGAAGGTATCTGTGGGCAATATCAATGCGTTGACTGGCAGTCCTATTTCCGAGGTGCGCCAAGATGACACTCAAGACTACGTTGTTCTAGCACCGTCTGGTGGCCAACCGTACGTAGAGATTTGCTGCATTGCATGTCGTGCTGATATTTTTCCTGAACGTCTTAGTGGCTGGTAAGATTGCAACTATTTGTCCCCATAAAATCAACATAGCTAAGTCCTCTTCTCCAAAAGGATGGAATCAGTACCTCGCCGGGTGTTGTTCGCCGTTCGCGCTCTCTTTTCTGTCCATATGCATGGCGTACTTACTTTGAAACATGTAATTTTACAGAATTCGTGGCGATGCCACTGGGAAGTGGATACACTATTGAAGGGCAGTTGACTGGTGGGGAGGTGTGCACCATCATGATTTAATTGTCTTGATCTTTTATCAACATCATTCCACTAGGATATCGGTGGAGTTCAATTCGATATCTTCAAGCCGTACAAGCAAACTTTCACCTGTGAACATCTCGGTAAACCACTTGACTTATTCAAGACTCCCGCCAGCTCGGCTTGAAGCAAGGCGATAGCGTTACTATGGAGGATTGCCGGTGAGTGCTTCCTATTTCTGAAAATGCACGGACTGATGGTAAAACAGTGACCGCGAGTTGAAGTGCGGAGAGAACCTTTACACTGACCTACTCAAAATTACTCTACGCATCAACTTTTATACAGGCAAGGACTAATAGCATTCGTAACGTTGGTGGATGGTCTACTGACAGGACCTTGGTAGGCATGCCAATTATAATCAAGACAATGACAGGCAAAGAGATCACAATCTTTTGTGAATCGTCAGACACGATTGACAATATTAAAGCAATGATTCAAGACAAGGAAGGTATTCCGCCTGATCAACAACGACTTATAAACGCAGGCCGGCAACTTGAAGATGGTCGAACCCTTTCTGGTCAGTACGCCTCTGAGTTCAATACCTTGTTTATTAATTTTTGATTTAGACTACAATATACGTCGCGGCGCGTCCCTTATTCTTGTTCTGCGCCTCGTTGGTGGCGGTTTCTATGGGCCAATGGGTTTTGCAGCTGGGGGAAGTATCACCCAAAAAATCACCAAAGATCGTTGGCCCATTGCTGCGTACGACCAGACAAATCCCATATGCCTTCAGGTTCATGTATTGAACTCGGTGATGTTTTCACTGGTAACTGGGCTCCCGCCTCCCAAGTGTCCTGTCTCCGCCAAGACCTATTTAGAGGCAGGGCTGCCGTGGTTCACCCTTTACGATGAACAGCCGCTTGCTAACAATACTGCTGGGAGGTCTCGCCTTAGAGACGTAAAGTCGGTTGGGGCGATTGACCTCGTGCGCAAAAAGAAAAGGCAACCTCCGTTGCAAGGAGCATGTTCTTCCTGTGGATCCAGTATGCCCACCTTCAAGCTTTCTCCATGTGACCACTTGCTCTGTGAAGACTGTGACAGTTGGATGGATTGGATGGAGGCTCGCGTCTGCGTGATACAAGGCTGCAAGGCCAAAGTGGAACGGAAGAAGCGGATAAGTGCCCCAATGCCGGAGCCAGGTGAGGAGGATGAAGACGGGATTGACGACTTGACAATGGATGAAAGGATTATCGAGTTGAAGAGATGTGCCCAGAGGGGAATCGTGGCTACGTTTCGGCTGAAGAAGTTTTCAGTGTCGCCGTTGTCGGGCAGAGGATCTACTTAGTGAAATGATTCGTATATGTACAAATAATTTGGATTGTTTCTTGTCTTACAACTTCATAACCTGGGCATGGTTATTCAAGTTTAGGCTGTGCCGTGATGATTATTGTCACCCCTGGTTCGGGCGTACTTACTCGTTAGGAAGTATCATCATTGATGAGTCCCCAGTACTCTTATGAGGCCTCAACAGAGCGTGGGTAAGCTCGTGAAGAGTTTAATACAGTGGCCGGACATATGGCAGCTCTGTGGGTCTGTGCTTCTGTTTTAGATCTAACGGAAGGAAGTGAATTACGGTCCAAGATCTGAACGCCGGGTGGCAGCCGAAGCTCCATGGTGCGGCACAAGCACCATGAAATCTTAGTTAGCCGTTTCGGTGGGAGTGATTTCACATCACCAGGACTGGTTGCCGTGGAATGGGCGCCCATTGAATACAGCCTCTTCTTGTCCTAATCAAGATCAACACGTCCATGGAGTCCAAACTGGTAAATGTTGTTGTCGAGGGTCCACAAGGAGCTGTAGACCTTGGAAATTTCGTCTCGCCGCTAGAATATAACATGATTGTTGAGTCTCTAGTCGCCAAAGGTTGGTCATCGGTTTACTAAGTCGTGTATTCAACCATCTGCAGTTGACCTAACCTAATTGATTCAAGGTATCGAACCACCGATAAGCGGCGCGTTCGTGATCTCGGAAGAAGAAGAGTTCGTCGTGCAAGTCTCCGGCAGCAAGCCGTCAAGCATGAGTATCATCAATCTGTGAGTGGCTTGATGACTCTCCATTTATCTCAGCACTCATTCGTGCGACAGCGACCAAACTCTCATTCATCATTATAACACCCACTGCCTTCGTTCTGGTACCAGCACTGGCCCTCAGCATCGTTCTGTAGACGAGGCGAAAATCCAAAATAATTCAGCTTGTGTACATGGCAACCTGAACTTCTCTTTCGAGAGGTTAGCACTTGTTTTTGTCTTCTACATTTCCAGTTTCGCTGATCTAGCCCTGAAGAACAATCCGAGTTCCAGGCAGGTTGTTATAAACATCATTATCGCTAATCTATGACGTTTCATCTAGATAATGGGGCGGAGCATCCTCTGCCTCCTGGTTTGGGACCTTTCCAACTATTGTAAATCACGCCTCGACTGATGATATATCATTGTTCTGATGTTTTTGAAAATCAGTAATGTTGCCGACTATGCGGACAAGCTTCCTCCATCTGTCGTTGCCCGCGGTGGAGTTTTTATCGTATGCAAATGTCTACATTCCTTTCGTTTGCTCCGATCTGACAAAAATATCTCGCACCCATCGTGCTGGTAGTGTATGTATCAACGAGAGGCAATGTGGATGAAATTCTCCAACTGTGGGACAGACCGTTACGCCGTGAAGGTATCCGTGGGCAATATCAACGCGTTGACAGGCAGTCCTATTTCCGAAGTGCGCGAAGATGGAACCCAAGACTACGTTGCTCTGGCACCACCTGGTGGGTACGGCCAACCGTGCGTAGAGAATCTGCTGCATTTAATTATACAATGTCGTGTTGACATTTACCTCAACATCTTATTAGGTGGCTGGTAAGAGGACAACTGTTTGATTGCAATACAGTATATTTGTGGCTAATACCTCTCCTCCAAAAGGCTGGAATCAGCACCTCACTGGGTGTTGTTCGTCGTTCGTGTTCTCTTTTCTGTTCATATACATCGCGTACACCTGTTATTTTACAGAATTTGTGGCGATGCCACTGGGAAGCGGATACAACCAGTTGGCTGGTGGAGAGGTGTACACCTTCATAATTTGACTGTTCTTGGATATCTATTAACATCATTTCACTAGGATATCCGGGGGATTCAATTTGATATCTTCAAGGGGTACAAGCAAACTTCCACCTGTGAACATCTCGGGAAATCACTTGATCTATTCAAAACTCCTCGCCAGCTCAGCTTGAAGGAGGGGGATAGTGTTTGTATGAAAAATCACAAGTGAGTCCTAGATCTCCATTACTGAAAATGCAAGACTGATAGTAAAACAGCGCTCGTAAGTTGGAGCGTGGAGAGAACTTCTACACAGACGCACATAAAATTACTCTACGCTTCAAATCTTTGAAAGGCAAGGACTAATAGCATTTTGAATGGCATTAAGGTCAGTCTAATGAAATATTTACAGTTTTCATCAAGACCCCAGTGAAAAGGGAGACAATTAAAGTTACCTGTGAATTGTCGGACCGAATTGGTGATATCAAACGCAAGGTTAAAGAGCAAGAAGGCATTTCGGTCAATCACCAAAGAATCATATTTGGGCGCCAGCAACTTGAAGATGGTCTAACCCTTGCTGGTCAGTACTTGTTGCCCCTGAGCTCAACATCTGCTCAACATCTTCGTTTATTAACGTTTATATCAGAATACAAAATATCAGACCTGGCTACCCTCTACCTCTTTATGTCCTTCCATGGCGCCGATGGTGGTCAGAATCGGCCAACGAGCTTGGCAGCCGGGGGAAGTATCACCCAAAAAATCATCAAAGATTATTTGCCCATCACTGCCTATGATCAGACAAATCCCACGCGCCTCCAGGTTTATGTCTTGAACTCTGCGATGTTTTCACTGGTAACTGGCCTCCCAACTCCCGAGTGCCCTCTCTCCCCCAATACCTATTTAACCGCAGACCTGCCGTGGTCCGAGCATTACGATGAACGCATCTCACCTGCTAACGATACTGCTGGAGAGCATAGCCTTACAGATGTAAAGTCGGTTGGGTCAATTGACCTCATAAACCAGAAGGAAAATCAACCTCCATTGCAACGAACCTGTCCTTGCTGTGGATCCTGTATGCCTGCCTTCAAGCTTTTTCCATGTGACCACTTGCTATGTGAAGACTGTGCCAGCTGGATGAATTGGACGGAGACAAGTGTCCAATGTGTGACACAAGGTTGCACGACAAAAGTGGAACGGAAGACGCGCATCAGTGCCCAAATGCCAAAGCCAGGTGAGGAGGACGAAGATGGGATTGACGATTTGTCAATGGATGAAAGAATTATTGAGTTAAAGAGATGTGCCCAGAGGGGTACTGTGGCTACGTTTCGGTTGAAGAAGTTTTCAGTGTCACCGTTGTCAGGCAAAGGATCTACCTAATGTCGGCCCAATGGTTCGGACCAATGGACCATATTGAACAATGATTCATACATTGAATTATATTTTTTATCTTATGAACCGGTACATGCACACTCAAGCTTAGGTTGTTATGACCCCTGGTTCAAGTATCCAAGTTAGGAATTATTGACTCGGAGACCAGAGCTAAGTATTCATTCATTCATTTAATTTGAATCGGGACATAAGTCGAATTTTAAGATACACTGCTATACGTATGAAAACTCTTCGTCTGGGATGTAAGGTTTCGACGAGCGGACATTCGTGGCGCCTTCCTAAAAACAGTAGAGTTATGTCGAATATTATCTACTTCTCCGAAAGCCACGGGTCACTAAGAAGCTCCTGCGCTGTCGCCCGTTTCGCGGGATCTAGACGAGCATGCGGCTCATGAAAGTAAGCAACTCTTGCGATGGTGGTGGCCGACCATAGAGCTCAAGCAATCTAATCAACAGTTCATCAATCGCGAGGACATCATTGGGCAAACCAGACATATATTCCTCGTGAGGAAGCCCTAGTCAAGGGAACTATGAGTAATTATGACATTCAAAGATTATGACAACTCACCGGTCTCCCTACTGAACCAGGCTCCCCCAATTCTACTCTGTTCAAGGAGAGGGAGTGGAAATTTACCGAATACCAGATACATCCACAAAGGATACAGTAATTTCTCGTCCAAGCCATCCGGATACAGCGGGTGCGCGGTGAGAAGGTGGAAAAGCTATCCGATGAATGAGAGTTCTGCAGAAAAGTATTGTGAACGCTATGCACATACTGTCAGGCCAGTACTCCATATATCCACCGAGCTGTCCCAGTCAGCTTGAATGAACGCTTCAGGAGCCCGCAAGGCAGCAGCGGATATATCGCTGGGATATTCGTGAACCTTGTCCGAAAAACATGCTAAATAAGGTCGGTCAAAGCAGGATAAATAAGTTCACAAGGTTACGCGCCAACACCAAAATCCATTAGTTTGAACCTGCCATTCTTCCGCCACCACTCAAGGTCTAGTCTATCGCCATCAGGGAAATTACCAAGGGGAGCAGCCTTTGTTATTACACAAGATCCATTCTCTTTATCATTGAACTCGAACGTCTCATGGTCCTTTGGATTGAAATCGGACGGCGTAACCTCAAAATTCAGTTGCATTATGATGTTCGACGATTTCACGTCTAGAATACCACCCTTTAACAGTTATGACAGAAGAGGTCTTTGCGTACATACCTGTATGAATTATTTTGCATTCGCGATGACAATAGTCTAGTGCAAGCAAAAGATCGCGCATAACAAGTTTGACGAAACACTGCGGCAGCGTCAAAAAATACCGGGCGAAATTATTGCCGAAATTATCGCTGTAATTGCTTACCTTTTTCGATAGAGATTTCGCGTGTAAATCTTTGATAATTTCGGCTGAAAAATATACTGTAATTGATTATGTTTTTCAATCCGAATTTCACCGGTAATCTGTTATCTATTTCGTCCGAAAAAGGTAATGAAATTCCTTATCTATTTCATTAAAAATTTCGCTCGAAATTATTACAAGGTAATAACTGGCCAAGAACTGGGAGGCTCGGTCATGTGATGCATCTGACAAGATTTCCTGTCTTTGAACGCGACTTATGGGATCCTGTACATGCATGGCTGCACTAGTCACACCCAGACATAAAATTGCTACACCTCTGTCCAGTTCTGCTCTCACATTCGCCTAAAGTATTGTCAGATGCATCACATGACGGAGCCTCCCAGTTATTACCTTGTAATAATTTCGAGCGAAATTTTTAATGAAATAGATAAGGAATTTCATTATCTTTTTCGGACGAAATAGATAACAGATTACTGGTGAAATTCGGATTGAAAAACATAATCAATTACAGTATATTTTTCAGCCGAAATTATCAAAGATTTACACGCGAAATCTCTATCGAAAAAGGTAAGCAATTACAACAATAATTTCGGCAATAATTTCGCCCGATATTTTTTGACGCTGGCGTAGTGAAAAACTCAGGGAATCTATGAGTACCTGCTGTTATGTCGAAGCCGAGAGTGGGTAGATCAAATCCTAGAAGTTCAGTGACGAGACAAGTATGCACGCCATAGCGGCTCTCCGTAGTAAATGCGTCCAAAATACGAGGTACACAGTTGCTGCCTGGGTGGCTAGGATTTGCTTCTTCGATACGTTCCAAGAACTTTATCTCTGGCGAGCGTTTGCGTTGAGACTCGATGACGGTAGTTACAGCTAAGGACGAGCATATTAGAGTGCATACAAACTTATTAGTTGATGCGAACCGGTAGAAATTTTGAGCGCCACACAAATTCCTTTTCTGCAAAAGTTGAAGAGGAAAGCATCAGATTGATTGATTCTCGTGGCAGAAGTCTAGTGAATACACAGGTACATACAGATGGTTACGATCTTGGGCCAGCCACACTGTCGATTGCATCCCATGACCGAGTTTTCGGAGGATCTCATATCGTTCAGAATGCAGGCGTTCACCAATGAGCGTGGGACGATATCCACCTAGTTCGTAGCCTGTACGCGCTTCAGCAAGGCGAAGCCATTGCGGTTCTGGAGTAGTAGTTTTCGGTAGCGAGTTGGTTATTGTTGAAATGACGCGTAATTTTGGTTTGAGAGGATGTTTCAGGATGCCTATAATTACATGGAGGTGACGGTTGCAAGTATACATAAGTACCTTTGTGGGTCCAGAATTTGTTCTTGTTTGAGCGCTGAGCACGCTCTCCTTCGACTTGATATTGAAGTAGATACAGGTATGGCACTTCCAAGGAGAGGGGGGATAATGATCGATTCTAACTCATGAAATCACAATTAATCTCGGACATCCATTTTCATTTTCCATTTTCGCCGTTCGGGACAATGAGTAAGGCGCTCGGACGCGCTCACAGATTGAAGATCACGTGCCGAGTGGTAAACTGCATACATCCCAAAGCATTTTGAACAGGTGCGATGCGGTGACAGGTCGTATGGAAGGAATATGCATTTCTTGATCTCAACGCTGAAGCTAATCTTAGATCCTTCTTCGACTGTTGTCTACAAGCGCTTAGAGTGGATGATGGGGCAAGATCAAGAGTCCTGCCGTATGTTTGTTAACTACATGTGTAAGGAGCATGATAAACACAAATGTATTACGTCGAAAGGCCTGCTTCCTTCAACACGTCCGCGTTATAGGTAACAAGGTCTGAAGCCTTCAGATGAGAGATATCCGAGTAAGTCACTAGCCTTGCTTTAGACCCTTCTTCCACCTCGATCTTTGTGATAGAGAGATTGAAACAGATCCAGTTTGTCACTTGGTTTGGTTCTGTCTCAACTCTACCGGTCGATATCAGGTTCTTTACCAACGCAGAGATAAATCCTCCGTGTGAAACTACCAGGACTTCGTAAGGCTTTTTGCCTGGAGCTTCGGTTAATTCTTTGACAGTTGTATCCCACCAGTCCAGCGCTCTAACCGCGAAAGACTCGGGGCTCTCTGCTGTCTCGTCGTCAGTATAGTTTCGCCTCTCCGACAAGTGTTTTCCTTCTAGTTTGCCCAAACACTTTACACAAGTAACGGTTAACTTCATCACCGGGTAGATTTTTCTAGAACGCAAACACTTACGCGTTCTCTAAGACTTTCAGTTCGCTTAACCAAGATTTTTTCGCGCCTAGGATGGCCGTTTACAATAATCTCTGTGGTCTGATCAAAATATATCGCATCCTATTGTAGAGTTTGGAGCTCCTTACCTCTGCCGCCCTTTTCAAATCGCTGGTAAGCGCGAAATCCAAGTCTACTTTACTGAAAGCATCTATAGCCATCGCCGCCTGCTCTCTTCCGGCTTGATTTAACAGGGTATCTCGCTGGCCTTGTATGATATGTGCTCTGTTTTCATCTTAGCGTTCAGCGTCAGACCTAACAATCATAGGAATCTCTAAGACTCACCTGTCTCCCCATGCCGCACGATATACACTCTTGCAACGATCATGGTCGTGGCGCAGAAAAGGATGCCAGTTTTCCAGGAATGGCAACCGTAGGCCCGTAAGTGGCCATCACCGGATCACAAGCCGAATTTTTAAATAAGCTTGGCTTGGCATAAATTTCAACATACGTAACGTATATAGTCCCCATTTAGACGCTCTCTACAGCTTTTACTACCACGCTCATTGAATCCGTACCTTCAACCATGTCTTCAGCATCTTCAGAAAGAACGGCTCTGCTACCCAATGGCGATCGCAGACATTTCTCAGAATCTGACAACAACTTCCTTCAACGAACTTCACTTTTATTCAAAACAGAAGGGCAGCCTTCCCATCTTGCGTCATGGAAATTTTTTCTGTTTGGGTCCTGGATTAACGTCCTGCTCGTCTTTGTGCCTCTGAGCATCATCGCGCACAATCTTGATCTAGACGCTGCCTTGCGGTTTTCGTTCAGCTTCTTTGCAATTGTCCCCCTAGCTTCAGTAAGTTCAACCGTTGGTCTCCTTAATTCTGGTATTAATTTATGCTCTGTTAAGCTTTTGGGTACTGCGACCGACGAAATGTCAATCAAACTTGGTCAAACTCTTGCTGGACTGTTAAATGCTTCGTTTGGAAATGCGGTCGAAATTATCGTTGGCATTGCTGCGCTCATGCAAGGTTCGGGTTCACAGCAGGAAGAAGTTCCTTTCTTTTACTGAACTTGCCACAGATCAACTCGTCATTGTACAAAACTCCGTTAGTTCATGATTCAATCCGTTTTGTCCGGAGTTTCATTCTCCTTCTAGTTGCTTGGATCCGTCTTGTCCAATATCCTCCTTGTTCTTGGATGTTCGTTCCTAGCTGGTTCGTGCATCTATATGCGAATTTAACGCGGGTTGATTGGCATTTTGCACTCGTCTAGCCGGATTCAAATTTCCCGAAAGCAATTTCCAAGTAACTGCAGCCCAAGCGTGAGTCTGCTGTCGACTTCGCTTCTTCCTAGTTTACCGATAATCCCATTAGTTCAAGTTCGGTACGTTGCTCCGTTGCATATCTCAAGTAGTCTCAAATACGATTTCTTTCTTTAGTTGATGACGCTGGCTTGCATAACTCTAGTCATCCCCGCTGCGTACTACAGTACCAAATCCTCCGGAAATGCATTCATGGACCCTCACACGAATGCTATTACAAACATGGGTACAGCGGAACATTCTCTTTTTTTTTTCCCGATTCCTTACATTCTAATATAGATCCGGAAAGATTGAGTGGATTGTTGATCATCTCCAGAGGAACCGCCATTCTGCTGCTTGTAGTTTATGTAGCGTATCTGTATTTCCAGGTGAGCACGTATGGGTTCCGAGTATGAAATCGTCTTACTCAACGCCGTATCCAGCTCAAGTCTCATGCCTATCTCTTCACCGCTGATGATGAAGGTCAAGAAGAGGAAACCCCCAACATGAACATCGTCTCTGCCGCTGCCGCGTATGACTTAATCATACACCCAACAGGATTCTTGATTAATCGTTCAACGTAGACTTCTAATCGTGACCGTCATCACCGCGTTTTGCGCCGACTACTGTGAGTGAAGAATATCTAATCATACCTGCGCTCACAAGTTTTTCAGTGGTTGCATCCATTGAAGAATTCGCCGACCGTTATCACATCCCCAAACCATTCATCGGACTTATCTTGCTACCTATCGTCGTACGCAGAATCAATATGCAGCAGAATCCTTTAGCGCTCACATCATACTTTCAGGGCAATGCCGCGGAGCATGTCACATCTATCTGGATGGCGCTTAAAGGTCAAATGGAGCTTACCATTGGAATTTGCGTTGGTTCTTCGATTGTGAGTGATCTTCGATTCCCGCTTTTGGGTAAATACTCAGTGACATCTTTCCAGCAAATCGCCGCCTTTGTCATTCCGCTTTTGGTTATCATTGGATGGATGTGAGTCATCTTGAAGCCTGATATTCCTGTGCTGATATTGATATGTTTGAAAGCTCCAACCACGAACTTACCTTATTCTTCGCCAATTTCGAGGTATGTTTGAGCATTTTCTCGTTTGAACGTCTCTGAGCTGAGCCTTTTCCGCTTTTCCAGACAATTGCGTTCTTTGCATCTGTTTTCCTGGTCAACACGCTAATCCAGTCAGTGTTGATTTCATATAATCATATCGCTCGCTCATTGTATATACACAGAGATGGAAAATCAAACTATATGGAAGGTTTAATGCTCATTACCCTCTACTTGGTCATTGCACTTGCCTGTGCGTCTCCCTTTCTAGTGTTAATTTCTGTTCCGAGAAACTGACTATCCTAACTTCCAGTCTGGGTGTCATAATCACAACTCTCTATCTGTCCGTTCGCTTCAAACTACCAAAAATATATTACATTTCGCTCTATTGATCATCGCCTGTATCCTGTATCTTCACTTTCCTCTGGACCTGGCGCGTTACCTTCTTCCCTGTACAGTGCGTTATACCTATCTCATTTTCGTTCGCATTACATTCTATCACTTACCAACTAGTGTATCCACACCTATCTACACTTGCTTATATTTACTCTTCCGGATATATATGTAGTTCAATTTGACTCCTGCTACTGAAGTTCAAAAGTCCGCACAGATATAGTAGATTATCCAATGTGTATTTTTATTATGTTTTTGAAACTTATTGGTATGGTGCATACTCACACGTGCTCTCGCACTGCCACTGCTTCGATTCGTACATTAGACCACCATCCCAGATAACCCCGTATAACGACTACTACCATTGCGTATTCTCCTGTTACCTGAAGCCTAGCTTCGCCTCTAGAATATAATGTGGTCCTGTCAATGTGTGCATCCTTTCGTTAGTGTTCTGTCGGGACTGAATGACAGCCTTGGCCCTTTCACTAACTGGAGTATACGAACGGAGTATAGGGTGAAGAGTATCATGGATGCGGCATGCATGGATGATTGAGAACCCATGCCTCGAATCTTCCTTCGCAGGTTTAGTGCAACTGTCGACGTAATTCACTTCGGCGTGTCGACCTTTGGCGAGCTTCATCACCAGCTGGAGATCTTTCCGAATTCCACTCAGTTCACGGTCGCGGTTCGTCGTTTATGCCCGCAAAAGTAAAAGGGCATTCTTCGAGAATCTCACCAGATGGGAATTTGCCCCTTCCTCACAGTGTTCCTCTTCTGCTGAGGCATCCAAGTCATCTCCTGCCTTCTTCTATTGAAGCATCCGGGTACTCGCCAGCTGGGTGGATCGATTTTTTGCCTTTCCTTCGCGACATACACTTTTGACTCTGTAAAACACCGTCCTCGGCTTGTTCCCGCATAGCAGCTTTATGCAAAATCAGCCAATCCGAGACCCTCTATTACTTACCCCCGAACACGCTTTTCTTTTCTCGTTGGTTGCCCTCATTCAAGACGCGACCCGCATATTTTCCTATATTTTCCTCTCTCTTCATCGCTCACGGTTGTTAGGTTTAAGTCACCTCCAAATCCTTTCCTTACGAGACTTCTGAGTCTGTACTGGAATTGTTTTCATGGTTTTCCGGCAGCGCACATGCGCCCCTTCGCCGAGAAGCGGCGTCAATTCCATCATCGACATGGACACGCTCAATCAATACTCCCTTGTACTCGATTTATAGCAACATTAAACAGCTTTTGAATACAATACAGTATCTAGCCTTCCGTCTGGTGAATCTTAGTACCTTTCCCTTCTTCGATGCGCATCAGTTGTGATAACTGGTATGACTGACCTGATCTCGACATACGCCTCAGTCAGCTGATGCTTGAATGTATAGTAGGGCAATCTTTGTCAGAAACAAACGGATCTGTTCTGCGGGAAATCGGGACCAACAAGGGCAAATGAATACAATGCTGTACAATTTAGATGCTGTATTGTCTTCATGATGCCTTGGAGTTTAGACGCTCGAATGCTATAAAAGCTTTCCAATCGAAGGCCTCCAGTCTATGGTACTTGTTCTCTCATGCATAGAAGCAACATACAAAACAATCCTAGTAATGGGATGAAGGACGGTCGAAACGCTGATCTAAAGAGAGATCATAATCCTTCACGAGGTAAGTTCAGTAATTCCTTTGGCCATCCTTGCGCTACGCACTAACATCGGATACCTCAGACGATCAAATCACGGATATCACCGCAGCATATCAGGCAGCTTCCAACTTCCAGTCGAATAATCAAGATGCAATTTCTAAAACAGGCTCGAGAATCCAGTCATCAGACGAGTTTAAAGCGATAGAGGGCCAAATCAAGGACTTCGCCACATCGAGCAAAGTGCTCATGGGCATTCTCGATGATCTACGAAAGATACATCCTGTTATAGGCGAGCCAAATATCCCCATCGTGAAGGGACCAAGCACTGACAGCGAGTGCCAGATGTCGTCGTACTAGCATTCAAAGCTGTCGTAACGCTCGAGCTTCAACGTCGCGATAATGACCAGAAAGTTTTAATTTTGCAGGTCAAAATGCATGATATGATGGAGACTTTTCTTCAGTGAGTATTATACTATTTATTATTGGGTGGAATCTTTATCTCAAATCGAACAGACTTCAAATCATCACCCCAGACAAAAAAGAACCTAAGAGAGGGTTTACGGTAGCGGAGAGCTTGACAAAACTGTGTGATCAAATCTCAAAGGATATTTCGTCGTGTGGAAATCTCTGTGATTCATATTCGAAGAAACGGCGGCTAAGTAAGTTTAACATTTTAGATTTGCCCGTGCCTACCCAATGATGTTTCTCTAGTTAAGCTGCTTAAAAGTCCAATTTATGAAGGCCGACTATCTGGGTATATTACGTCCTTCATTGAACGGCGCACTGAGCTACAAACGACGCTCAGTATGTTCACTGCGCACAAAATCCACGCAGCTATATCTATCTTGGAGAACAATGAGGCGGTTCTCCAGTCAATCAGTGATTCTATCAGTCTAATTTTCAAGCAACTACGTTTCCAAACCCCACTTGAGAAGAGGCTGTGGGAAGTTGTTGAGGCTAAGGGTGGCTTGGATAAATGCATAGCAGATGATTCCGCATTGAGCGAACTACTGAAGCTTGATATGTATGGGTATGTTCTCTCGTTAATCCTCTCATTGATATCAAAAACAACTCAGTCTATAGCCTAGAAGCTTCGGGCAAAGAAACTGAGTCAGGACCCGATGCAGACACGACTCCTTACTCTTATCGCCACCATCAAAGTCAGCCTGATACATATACTCGAACCACTGGACCAAACCGAGCTATGATTATGGAATTCCACCAACGACTTCAAGACATCCCCTCCCAGAGTCATATGTACCAACCCCGAGCTATGGGATCCCACCAACAACTTTGAAATACCCACCGCCGGAGCTGTATGTACCGATCCCGAGCTATGGAACTCAACCAATGACTTCGAGATATAATACTTCCCCTCCGAAACCGCTAATGGCGTATGATTCTGTGCCGCGTTTTCCATCCCGTCCACATCGTACCCCCGAATATACCCCAAATTTGTATACCGAAACCAAAGCCATACTCTAGCCCATACTCGTACGCCCATACTCCACACTCACGTTCTCGACCTTCAGCCTATGATGGTTATAGGAAGGGGAAGGGAAGGGGAAAGAAGACGCCGAAGAGCCTGCTGCCAGTATTCCGAGCAGCCCTCCGCAGCACATAATCAAAGAGTTGAAAGAAGAATTGCAGATTGCTGTTGATGATGACTTGAAGAAGAACATGCAGATCTTTATGCGCAAACTTGATGTACAGCGGCGTCAACTGCTGGACATTGAAGCTGCCGTCATTCGTCAATCGAACCGAGTAATCTCAGCTGTTCGACAAGGCCCTCATGATAGAGTTCATGATCCTGTGAGTAGACTAGTTTCAGGATGCAACACAATTAACTAAGCTTCAATTTAAGGAACTACGTGAGATATGGAAGGAAATGGTATCCAGTTTACTCTCTCGTTTACTCTCTCATTTACTCATATATTTAGGGGTGGAAGTTGGGAGTTCAAGTGGACGAATTTGTCCACACCCTACTCGACTACTATGAGGCTCAAAATAGTAATTCAGGGATCGTCGACACTTATCTTGGTATCGCACCCCGGCCTGGTTTGTCTGTGGAAGATCAAACACTAGCACTGAAGGACGCGTTCTCAACTGCCAAGCGACAGGCAGCGGAAAAATGGACTCTGAAACACATTAACATGAAGAATATTGGACCGCTCAGAGAACTGTTCGATGGAGATGCGAGCGGATATGTGAGCGTTTGGGAAGCAAACCAGGTTGCTTCATTACGTCCAAAAAACTGGAGGTAAGTATGTTAAACGCCTCTTTCAGTTTCACTCCAAGTAATACAATAACAGCTTTGTGCAATGGTTGGCATATTGGGCTGCTGGTGAGTATGTTTCAAGTATTCAAGTCCTCGCAGTGAGTTTGATCTTCAGGTCGCCATTTTACTATTTGGCGGTATCGACAAAGGATCGGTGCCATAATTCTCCAAATGCATAAATCAATAGAAAAGCTGTTACCAACCAACAGGGCCGTTGTTGACCATTATCTTTTCACTCTTCGCATTGTGGATAAAATAATCTGGCAAATCACTCCCTGTGCCGAGAAACCAGAGGGAATATTAGCAGAAAGTATCGCAGATTACACAAGGACCGAAGAAGCTATCATGGATCAAAAGCTGAAAGCTTTAGACTACGAAATTGACGCACCTGACACCCTTGGGCTGATTATCGGAAAATCACAAATTGAACGCGTACGTAGCTTGGGTTGTATACCGTATTTTCAGCATACCTATAGTACTAATCGGCCTCTTCAATAGGACCTTCTCCCCTCATTTACCTCCTCGTCGGGCACCATCTGAGAATTATCCAAGCTGGCTTTGATACAGTCTTTGATCGCGAAGAGCTCTCTTCTGCTGAAGAAACGCTTCGTCAAATTTTTGATGCAGTTCTTGTTCGAGTTGGCGATCTTTTTTGTCCGTTTATATTCCTGGCTAGCAGATTTGATTCAGTGCTGATTCTCTGTACAGCGTTGATTGAGTCACCTTTTGCTCTTTTCAATGGCACTATGGATACTTTTGCGTTTGGGATGGTATGTAATTGTGTTAAGATTTGTGAATTCTAATCTACATTGATTCTCTTACTAGTACTCGGGTATTTCCAAAACCAAGATCCTGATCTAACCCTTCTGGACTATGCCATTACAGAATCGGACCTTGCTAATACTTCGGACTCATTGAATTCGAGCCTGAAGCTCAAGTATACTTCACCAATAATTCCTGACTTTTTTCCCCAAAACGAGTTACAACCTACCAAGCTGGAGGACTATATCACAGGCGTAGAAGGATTCTGGACTGGACACCTATTCGATGAAAACAACCTTGCTGTTCATGGAATGCTAGAGTTTCAAGTGGTTACTTGGGCCTTCTCAGATAGAAGCTTCCAGGCGAGGGGGAGCTACTCTCAAGGATTGATCTTCGTTGACGGAACAATAGACATCCACGGCCAGCAAGGGAGTCTAACAGCGCATATTCAAAATCGTCCAGACTACGACAAAGATGAGAAATTTAATGTATTCCTAACAGGAAGTTTGAATATCGTGCGCGATCCTTCGGCCAGGAGTTCGGTGAGTGAAGCGTTAGTGTAACTATATTGCAGGATCTGACAGGTATGTTTAGGTCACCAGATCACTGCCTCCTCAGTATACAATATCTGGAGAATGGGGCTATACTTCAGACCAGAAAGTTCAGGGTGCTTGCTACTTCAGTCAGACACCCGCTTGGGTCCATTACTTTAAACCCATGGCAATTCCTGCTGACTATTCCACTGGCTTTTCTGGTGATGCATGGCAGATGCGACAAGCACGAGTCAGATCTTTATGGAAATTTGCATGTTACGCTTCTTTGCACGAAGTTTATGCCCTAAAAGGTCTACTACGAACTGAAACGGTCCGTGGAATGCTTCAGCAGTTACGGAAAGGGACAGAGCTCGCCCGATATCAATATCTACTGTCAGATAAATCGCCAATGAATACGACGGATCAAGAGATGATGAACCATCTTCTTTTGACATCTGCGCCATGGAATATGCGACTTGCTCGTTCAGTCGCCCGCACCTGTTTTTCTTGGGCTACTTTACACTAGTACGTCTATTCCCACTTGTAAAATTGTGTACTAATCCTCTTCTTCCAAAGCTATAGCTTGTGTTCGACATGCAGCGGTGTTATCTTGGGAACTCGCTATTATTGCTGGACTTGTTCGTTAAACTTGTCACCAACTGGTCAACCCTGCGATTTCTGCGCAACTTGTCGCCACGAACACGACGATACTGAATTACATTGTTTACTGAAGCTGAGGCGCTTCTATCACGAACGGGATGCCATTATACCAGAACGTGCACAGGCTTTGTATTTTCGACCATCGCGATACACTATGCCTCTGGGCACTCCACCTCCACCACCTACGCTCTCTAACGACGACTCAGGCCCTCGTCATGAGAATGATAGGTTAGATCCTGATGACGACTCATCTCAATCAAGTGATAGAGTCAAACGTGTCCGGTTCTCAATGGGGCCGCACCAGTCACCCTCTGCAAGCCGCGATCCCTGGAAACGTAACAACGAGCGACAAAGAAGCTTCCCAACATCAGGAGTATTTGCAGATGCTCATCAGCAGCTTCTAAGCACGCATTGGACTACCAATGATACCACGATCATTGAGTCGGGGCAACCATCCTTGCCCGACCTGATGCGACAGCCTTGTGCTTCATGTCATAACCCAATAGACCTCGAAGTGGATATTTATTGGAGTTGTGTAATCTGCTGTAAGTCCGACTATATACTTGCTCACCCAGAATCCTGATCGTTCCTCTTTAGCCGATCCCAGTATAAATAAGTTCACCGTGGTTTGTTCCGACTGTGAGCTGGGGGATTGTCCCGTTCCACCAATGAAAGGTGTTTCTTTCCGTCGTAATCGCAAGGGCAGAGTGCGACCAATTACTGGAAATGAAGCGATGGGTAAGGGTGATAAGCCCAACACAGAGGAAGTACATTCTCTTGACCATCCTCTTTTGCGGGTATATTCAGGTCCCCCAGTTTTTTCACCCCCTCCGTATATTCCGATGCCTTGGTTTCCGAATCAATTCTCTCAGATCAGTCGCACCAGTAAACGTCAAATGGCCGTGAAATTTATCAAGGGATTGTTTGGTAATAAGCTATCTTCGGCCTCAGACACACAGTCACCGACTATCATTATTCCCGAGTCCGGAACGCTAGATGGTACGTTTTGACCTCGTTTCTTTTCTGTGTATTTACGCAACATACGAAGATCATGGTTTATATCGAGAAAATGTCTTCGTAAATACTCGTAATCGAGACGAATGAATGCCCTCGATTGCTTTTTGAAACTCATAGGTTGGCATACTTCCGGATCCGGAGTGCTAATGCATCCTTATCTGTGCTAGAAAGAGAACAATAAGTCTAATGTGACGTCGCGTTCATTCATACCGTGACGCGTCGTGTCTGTAAGCCACGTGAGCGCACAATTCGCGTGGAAATTCAAATGTGCTTCTTTTCTGAAGTCTTTTCTTCTCTTCCACCATTCCTGTACATTCCTTTTCTCTTGTGGCCTACAATCGAGTCTATCGTCGACCACGATGCAGGCGCAGGCGAATCGCATTGAGACAAAAACAATTTCCTCTGCCCAGAGTCTTGCTGCTGTGCAGACTCTTCTAAGAGCTGGTTTAGGCTGTATCACTTTTATGAGGGATCTTCTTCCCCAAGATAACTTTACAGAAAGTAAGAGTCCAAATATATTGCTCTAGGATCATATATTCAACGTGATCTATAACAGGCCATTTCACCACTACCGACGATTCGTTGGCAAATTCGTCGTCCAATTCGACCGTGACTTTCTCGTCTCCGATAACTGCAAAGAAGAAGAATATTAATGGATTCAAGATTATGGTCAGCGTTCTCTTGCTCGCTAATAACTTTTCTGAATCGTCTTCTAGACGATGTCTCGTGGCTACACAGATGAAGCTGATAGAATTCTGAACTATCTGGTGCTTGATCTTGTCGCATTCGTGAGATAATCTGTTGATTCTTGTTTTTTAAACTTTAGGAATACGGAATTTTCGATGCTCTGCAGAAACAGTATCTCAAAAGCTTCATCTTTGCCATATACCTTGTACGTAGTCGTCGAATCAGGTGTCTGACACAGTGCTCATCCGATTATTCCGTTCGCAGGACAATAAAGATCCGAACAAGTCTGTTTATCCCGCATATATGCTGCTTTTACAATATTCTGACTCGATATCTGAAGTATCGTCGAGGCTTACACGTTCAACTTTCACGTACGTCGTCACTACGAATGCACCCTTAGTGTTGATATTTATTGGTGGACAGTATCACACGATAGCTGGGACAGATACTGTTATCCCAATCATGACTCTAGGCGATGACTTGGAGCGAATGTCTCTTCACGGCAAGGACCCTGTTGCAGAAGCCGTGAGGAAGGGGTCAGTCCCAACCCTGAAAGACGTAAAGCGAAGCGTTAAGGTGCGCTCTGTTCTTCATATTCCCGTTGTGTTATATCGATCTAACTTTGCCTTCAGACTCTCATCAAGACATTGATTACTTCTATGACTCAAATGGACGTGCTTCCTAGTCAGTATAGGCTAACCTAACCTTCCTTCCATACACTGATTCTCCTTTTCAGAACGTCGCTTCGCGACTTTTAAGATTTTCTACACCGACGATACGCCCTCCGAATACGAACCTCCCCATTTTAAAGCGGGCGATTACGAACGGGACAAGTGGTATTTTGCTACTCATGGCATGGATGAGGTACCAGATACGTGGAGTGTTGGGAAAGTCAATGCCGGATGGCACGAGTAAGTATTTTTTTCCATCTTCGTATCCCATTTGTCTCTCATTTGTTTTGTTGCAGTGTGGAAGTCAGCGTTAGTTCAATTGCAACCTTCCTTCCTTCATCTACGGAACATGAAAACAAAGCCTTTGGCGGTACTGTCCGTGCGGGACTTTTAGCTCCACCGAACCTCACTCCAGCTGAAGAGGTTGCGCAACGCGCTGACGAGGTCAAGAAGCAGACCATCGACACTGAATCCAGACGAGTTGTATGGTCCGCCGAGGACGGTCCACAAGCAAATGGACAGACGAGCGAAAACAACGCCAAATCGAAAGACCCTGACTTTGTTCGAATGCCCATCGGCATCAAGAATGACGACGGGGAAATTCGTACTCTGGCTTCCATGAACATCGAAGAACCTGAGGGCGAGCGACACTTTTATGGGTTTACGCAGCAGGTTCCTCGAGAACTCAAAGATATCCAAGAACCCTTCAATCGTACGCCTGAATCGGGTTTCCCTGCGACCCAACTGGTTAAAGATCCGGATAGTGATTACGATGTGAGGGGTAGTGAGTATGAAGACACCTGGCAGCGAATGCCTGGGCGCCAGGTGAGGAGGCAGATCTCGGATGCATTTTCCACGGGAACGTCTTTGGCGGAAGAGAGTGCGCTAGACACTCCTACGCCGTGCCCGACAAAGAGAGGTCGCGCAAATGAAGTGATTCCTGAGACGCCGCCACCTTGCTCGCAATTATCATCGTCGAGCAGACTCTCCCCGCGACCGACTACACGGGTAGCTTCTGTTGAAATGAAGGGACCGGACGACGAAGCTAGGGAGGTTGAAACGAACGAGTTGATGAAGAGGCTGGAGTTAAACCGTGGTGATGCAGGAGCCGATGATATCGAGGACGAGGAAATGCTTGGTCTGTAACTCAATCCTCTTGTCCTGAAAATCAACTCATCCCTTTGAAGATCTCGAAACTCAAGTCGCCGACGTAATCAGTCCACAGGTTCTCGAAACTCAGACCTTGGATCCAGATCCCATTGAATCATTCGACCACCCTGAAAGCCCTGCGTCAACCCGAAAGATAGAGGTTATTTCTGTTCCCTCTTCACCCACCGGTCCCAGCGTTTCTCCTGTGGTATCAAAGGCTCCTCGGGTACAGATGACAGAGACCGACGAAGTAAATTGTGAATGCGGGATCACGGTGAGCTCATACTTTGGGTTGAACATTATCTCCCTAACCTCATAAGCGATTTTCAGGAGGATGACGAGTCTTGTGCCTGCGAAGGTGGATGTGGAAAATGGTATCATGTCTGGTAAGGTACTATTCCACTTCGGGCGTAGTTTCTTATCGTTCTACTCCTGTAGGTGCCTAGGTTATCACTCGGTGGGGGACAGGAGGCTTCCTGAAAACCCGGTTTGCTTCGATTGTCGTGTCCGAGCAGACCCCTCCTGGGAGTTAATCAAAGTAGAATTATACTCGACTTTGATTGTCAAGTTCCGAGAACTAGCCTGTTTCAGGTGAGTGCTGCTAGAGCTGCTTCCATCGCACGCTGACTCCTTGATAATCAGACGAGCAATCAAGGTTGCGGAGAATAATAGCTCATTTACTCCGGCGGAGTTCGCGCAGGCAATGGGTGAGGAATTCTTCTTCTTGTAAATCCTTGAGACTCCTGAACTTGGAATATAGGGTGCGAAAACACCCAAGCGCGACAGCTCATTAAGCGATTGCATACAGAAGGTGTGTTTCCGTCCAATCCCCCATGGCCTCTATAAACGGCTTATCGATTTCGCTAGGATTCATCGCGGAAGAAATGACGACCACGGATGAGATCGGCTTCTTTCAGACTCGCGCGAAGAGCACGAAAGGCAAAGGAAAGGCTAAGCAACCGAAAGCGCGAAGAGGGCTCCAGAAGCAGAAGTATGTCTTCGACCGGAAATCGGTGCGCACACAGGAGTACCTCGACTACTTCGATCCCGGCCCTGAAGTGGAGAATCGACTGCTCGGAGTACCTCAATCGGTCTGTTCTGCATTTTGTCCTCGATAACCTCCAGTATCTCACTCGCTTGGACGTTTCCGCAGAGAGCCAGCATCAAGGCCCGAAAAGCAGCACCGTTACTTCCTCCTTCCTCCCTCCGATACCTGATTCTTTCCCCAAAACTCAAAGTATAGGCTCTCAATCCCAAACTCAAGACGATCCCATGGATGATTTTCAGGGCCTCGGCCTCAAGCGTCCTGCCGAGCCGCATGCTGGCGAGAGTTGCAGGTCGACGAAGAAGGTTAAGATTTCGATAACGCATGCGGTCGATTTAGCAGAGTAGTCTGTTGTCGTTACTCTCGACCGGCTCACCTCTGTTTGATCTGGAACAGAACTGTATTGGCACTGTTGGCCGGGGTTTTTTTTTTCGCTGGAACCTCTTCCCAAGATAGACTACTCACCAGCTCATTCATTTCTCATGTTCTCGTGTGTTTTACAACGACTCCCTTTGATCCCCATAGCACATGTACGATAATCAGTATATTATTTCCTAGTAAAACAGCATAGTACGCTACGCCACGATACAAATAAGATTAGCTTGTAAGGTCGGCTCTCCAGAGTCGATATTCGTGGATACGATATACGTATGTATAGTAAAATATAATGCCATACTTGTGCGACATCCAAATAATTAAGTGGTGTGATATACAAAGTGCACGAGTAGTCCATACCGCAATGGATGCGGAGATGCGAAGATGCGATATCGATACAGAAACTTTCGGAATCGATAGAGCGAGACGATTGGTCTCGCGTAAGTGGTCGGACATAAAGGGAGAGAGAGAGAGATGCACGGTCTTTCTATCGGATATGCTGAGCATTGCTTCCTTAACGGCGAACATTATAAGCACACTCACCTCGTAGTCCATGATGGGAAGTAGATCACGTAGAATTAATCTGCTCACGAATTGTCAGAACGTTCTTCTACTGAAAAAAGTAGAACGAAAAATCACATTAACAACTTTGCCCTGTTTGGTTTTCCCGCTAAGGACAAAAGGACATCGTCTCTTATGTGTCTCCCAAAATCCAGGATAATAGTCGAAACGCTTGTCGAGAGAGACCTGCTTCTCGCATCCTACACAGAATACAGTCTTTGCCGTCAACTTCGAGACATCGCTCCAAGGATCGGCTTGCAGTTTTGCTATACGCATCTGGATGGTATCGCCGCGACAAGGGAGCCTTTTGTAAGGCTGGACCTTGGCTGTTGTAGATTCCGTTTTCACGGAACTTGGCGGAAGAGGAGAGGGTTTCGGTGGCTTCTCACTGGGCGCTCTGGTTAAGGGAGAAGGAATAGGAGGAGCGGGAGGAATAGTAGGTATGGGAGTAGGACCTCTCGACGAAGCTGGGCTACTGCTGGGGCGCAGCCTAGAGCGCAAAACTCGTGTAGGGATAATTGGAGGAGTTATAGTCTTGGGCCTTTGTTAGTGGTGTGTCAGTAGCAGTCCACCTCATAAAACTATAGTCTATGGCATACTTGAATGGCTCTATGGGGACTTGGACAGTGAGTGGCCAAGCCAGTGAATTGATTTCCCCGTTCATATCGTAGATATCATCGATGATATAAGCTCTGTCATCCATTCGCGCAATGGCGTCTCTTTGAAGGAGATTTGCTCGCAGTATCCGAAATGAAGTCTTTCTATGATGTTTCATGATCGCGTCTAAAGATTCAAAGGCCAAGTGGCTGATGCACGAGTAAGTATTGGCTCGCCAAAGATAGAAAAGGTGATTTTACCTATCAACCACCGATTTCGAGTTATATCGTTCTTCTATATCCGGCGATGAGCGATTGAACGAATTTTGGTCTGGGTACTTGGCCAAAATCCGTCGTAACTTTGGTGGTGTGGCAGTCGGTACGTCTCCGGTGGTAGTTTGGTCGTTTCCATTCGTAAAGGCATAAGAATCATCCAGGTCTAATTTCCGTTTCTGCGGAATCATGGCGATTAAGATGAGTGGTGTGATAAGAAAGAACCAAGAAAACGAAGACTTGTAGAGATGAAAGAAAAGGCAAAAGTGAAGGTCGTGTGAATTACTTAATAAGCGCCTCTTCTTAGGACCACTGCCAGGCCCAATGCCGAACTCTTTTTTCCATTGTGCAGCTGAACAAAGGCTTGAGCACAAAGACTGAAAAATTTGATAATATTTTAGACCTCAGAGTGCGGTAAAAAGTGCGTTATTATGCGCCCCCCAAAGGTCCTGAGTGCCTCTGGAGGCCAAGTCGCCT
This sequence comes from Rhodocollybia butyracea, assembly GCA_015501585.1. NCBI lineage: Eukaryota > Fungi > Basidiomycota > Agaricomycetes > Agaricales > Omphalotaceae > Rhodocollybia > Rhodocollybia butyracea. Next base: position 40,831 of record JADNRY010000327.1, read on the forward strand.
AGTTCAGGTCGAGACTGAAGGATTCCTATGATAAGGTTTTCGGCTCGTATAATCGGAAAACTTTTTCCCATTCAGTAGATGTAGAAAAGCGGTTCAAGTACTCATATAAGGGCAACTCCCGGCATCTGGCCGCATCTTCGGACACTCATCGGACACCCGTACTTAGAGTCATACTTTCCATTCCAGCCCTCTTTACTGTTAGAAGGCGTATCACAGCTGACAGGGCACCTGAGGGCACCTCCTTAGCTGGATTGAAGACGCGAAAGACGCGTAAGTGGGTGTGAGTTTTGAGCGCGACGTTGGTCGGCCAGTGTTGAACATATTAGTATTAATCTGGGAAAAATTCGACTGAGGTCTAAGTGTACTGGAACGTTTAAAGCCGCGACAGAAGATGACGAATCACAACAGAACAGATTACTGGAATCAGGATCACTCGTATGAAAGATACTATGTATGTGTTTTGGATTCTGAAAATTGTGAACTGAGTCTGAAATGTACTGAAATCTTCAAAGCCACGACAGATGAGAAATTATTGTATGTAGCGGAACAAAGTGGAATCAGGATTGCACTTGCGTGAAAGATACTGAACAGTCTGTCCCCTTATTAGACGCCGTCCCTCGGAGAAGTCTCCGATAACACGCACAAAGCGTGTCTACAAAAGATACAAAGGGACTCAAAGGAACCATCGGGTTATGCTCAGACCCGGTCCGCTTGGCAGATAGAATGAATGCTTCGAAGGTTAGTTTCTTAAATTCTTGTAGAATTATTGGCCTTGTTCTCAAACATCTTCAGGTCCCTCAGGGACTCCAACAATAGTGCGGGACACCTGTCTAATGGGCCAGTATCATTGCAAGTAAGCTGTAATGTGTTCCACCGTTCGACCCAGACAATACTTCCGAAGACTTCGACCTTGAAGCTTTAACGTTTGAACCATAAGGTACGCACTTTACAGTCTTCTCTAAGCCATATCTGCTACCTCGGACTTTGAAGGAAGAAGGGGGTAGCTTGAAGAGGATTCCTTGCTTACCTTACAGCACACTGTCACCAATCTATCAAGTGCCAAACGTGGCGGTGAGTGTGTTGGGCCTAACCTTGGTATCTATCGGTTTTACTTTCAAGACCGAAGAGGAGCGACTCAGGCCAGGGGTATTTCGATCTATCCAGTATCATATGCCTCGTTATGCTTCATTCAAACTGGAACACAGAAGTTCACCGAGCTTGCAACTCAAAGTAGAAACAAATACTATTCTTGTTTTCTCAAATGAAGCCCGTGACTATGTATACTTTCTAATTTTGGATATTAACTTCCCTTTTCCGGACAAAGGTTTTCTCAGCATCGCAACAGGCGCATCATGAATAACATCTTGGTCTTGGGTTGATATTTAAGATATTAATTGCGTAAACAACGCGTTTGAGCAAGCTGTTCATCACAGCTATCAGTATTTCGGCCTAGTGCCTTGATACACAACGGAGACCTGAGCCCTCCGCTAGTCGATAAAGATCTCACAAGACATTTTTTTAATGCTTTTATTTGAAAACCATTCTTGATGTCATGCTAATAATCCACGCCCACGACAGAACTGATCCAATTTTGCGATCGCCTCTGGCAGTGCCTGGCCTCGCTATTGGAATCCAGGTCCGGGACGTTTAATCACGGAAGTTTCGGCGTATAACTGATCTGTACCATTGGCATGGGAGGAACTCTTGTGAGCTATAAAAGCTGGGATGATTCCCTGAGAGAAATTAACAAACTCTGTTCGATGTTCTCACTATCACGACTCCTGACTTTTGCCGGCCTAGCGGTCACTCTCGCGGGTAAGGAGGCTGTAGCACGTTCTGCCCTTCCACGGTTCCCTTATCTTCATTTCCTTTCGCAGAATGTGCTATCGTACCTCCCGCACTCCAAGGGGTACCCGCTACTATTGACAGCCCGCCCGACTTCAATGGTTCTACCACGGACACCTCCAGTATTGTCTCTACTGCCCTCCAGGTAAACCAAAAGGGAGGCGCCACCGGTGATGCTCCTCCAGATGAGCCTGCCTCAAGCACGACTGTTACTGCTGTCGATGGTGATTTGGTCAACGCCACTGTACCTACTGTAACGGCATCGCGCCGGGACGTCGCTGCTGACGCCCATCTGTCACGCAGAAATAACTCGAACTATGATTTGGTTTTCTGGGGAACGGGAACGGGACCCAATGACCGTGACGCTGCTATTGAGGGTACAGCGTACGTGTTTTCTTCGACCGCAAGAAAACTGAAAGCTAAACAACAACATATGTACTTAGATATTTGACCTACACGGTCGTGAGCAACGCTACTTATGATATTGATGACTGCTCGCTTTCTGCGACAGCGTTGAAGGATGTGGTTAGTCCGATTTTCACTTTACTCTAAACTTTATTCAAGCGTTCACCTTAAAATCTCATAGTTTTCGTCAACTTGTACTACGAACTCTGGAATCCCTTACTGGACTTTGTCTTCTCCCAGCAATCCAACCTGAAATGCGCTGCCTACGGTGATGTCCATAATGCTACTGAAAAGGTAATGCTTTATGTCAACGATGCTTCTGAGAGACTAACACGTCGAAAAAGACAAACTTTGGAGGTCAACAACTCTACCCTGTTCCTGGTCCCTCAACTATATCCAGCAAAGCACCGGATGGGCTGCCAAGTCGCTTGTAGACCCCCCTACTCCTCCTGGTTATGAGTTAGTTTTCGGACCGACCGACGGGGCTAACAACGCACCTGGTTACATGGTGTGCTAAAAGTTCTTACCCCTACTAACCCCCGCTAAACTTCAGTCTCCGGTACTAGGGTTTCGCTTTCATTGACCAGTACGACGTTGCAGCATGTGCAGCCTTGTGTGACACTCGCGGAGCGGACCCGGTCGGTGGAGCATGTCAATACTTCAATATCTGGAGAGCTCTCGTAGACGGAGTCCCCACTACCTACTCTTGCGCGATGGTATGCATTTACGGATTCGACACCCCTTCCCAAATTCTGACATTCAATTTCAGTACTACATCGTGGCGGATGCAAGCACAGCCGTGAACTTTGGCCAAGGTGACCTCCAAGTCACCGAATCCCGTGGCTACAGTCGCAAGAATGTTGTTGTCGATGGTGGATTCGAGGGATATACTTGTGGTGGCCTGGATGTTCCATTGTGCTTCACTCAAGGCTACGCCAACTGGCAAGGAACCAGTCCCGTCGGAGGCAACTTTGATGCGTCCATCTTCAACTACCAGCCCTACGCCCACACCGGAAACTCCGTTGGACTTTTGGGCTCAGCATTCGGTTCCGACCAGCTCAGTGGTACAATCGCACCAGCTTCTCCTCTTGCAACCGTAGCTGGCCAGTCATACACACTTCAGTTCTTCCACTCGAGTTTCTACTCAGGCGCACAAGCCGAGGCTTCTGCTAGCATGTCGATTATCTGGAACGGAGTGACCATCGACACCATTCATCCCGGCTTCAGTCAGTGGACTGGCCACCAGTACACTGTTACTGCACAAGGAAACGACCTTCTCCAGTTCACTGGTGGATCTGCCCCCGCCTACGTCTTTATTGATGATATTGCCTTGTTCCCCATGTAATTGCCACGATAATGTCTTCGTACTTATTTCATTTCATCTTTTTTGGGTTTTTAACTTTTTGGGTGAACAATTTATAATTTTTTGAGGTTAAACTGTTAAACAGCCTTGAGACAACATAATCAAAAGGTAAAATACATTAAAGTCAATCTTCAGTCCGAACGAACACCAACGTGCTGTCAAAGTGTCACAGGACGAGATGGAAATGGCCACAAAAAAAAAGCGACAGGTACGATAAGGCGACTGAGATTAAGGAATTTCTGGTCCTTATGAGGCGACTCTGATCTTCATACATATCTATCCATTCTCGATGTAAGTACACAATTCATAACTCCCTAAGAAAACCGTTGTTACTTACCTGGAGATTATTGAGTACGGGGGCGCTTCTTAGATGGCTCTGATGGACCATCACCGGTAGTGCTGAAATATTCCATCTTGGCGGTGGGGTCAGTCTTGATAGTTTTGCCACCCTCGGACCATCCCGCAGGGCAAACTTCACCATGCTTATCCTACAATCTCAATTAGCGAAGTCTTAGACCACAGATCACAGGCAGCCTACGGTGAATTGGAAAGCTTTGACGAGACGAAGAGTTTCTTCGACGGAGCGACCCACAGGCAGATCGTTGACGGTGATCTGCCTAATGTGTACTTTTGAGTACATATCCAGTCGTGCAATCACAGCCCAAACACTCACCTCAGGATCCCCTTCGGGTCAATGATGAAAAGTCCACGAAGAGCAATACCCTCCTCCTCGAGAAGAACACCATAGTCGCGCGCTATCTTCATGCTTCGATCAGCAAGTAAAGGAAGTTTGAGGTCAGGCCCAAGCCCGCCCTCTTTACGAGGCTGAGTGGCCCAGGCGAAGTGGGAGTATTGAGAGTCAGTGGAAGCACCTATGAGACAGAAGATGACTCGATTAGTGCATTCAATTCGCAGAAAACCAAGTCATTTACCGATAACGACCGTGTCAATCTGCTTAAACTCGTCCAGGGCATCATTAAACGCGAGAATCTCAGTAGGGCAGACGAAGGTAAAGTCCCTGAAAGTAGTTGCGGATTACTGCCACTGAAAATTTGGATGGAGTACTGACATCGGGTAGAAAAAGAGAACAACCCTAAGAATGAAAGTAAGCCAATCTATTTCTACAAAAGAGGTTTGAACGTACCATTTTCCCAGGTAATCCGAAAGTGAAATATCTTCAAAGAGACCGTCAACGACAGCGGTAGACTTGAAAGCAGGAGCAGGCTTTTGAATTAGAGCAACCATTTATGTATAGCAGGGCACGTTCAGATGTTGTCTAGTAGGCAGAATTGGGCAAGCTTGAGGCGAAGAAAAGGTGGCGGTCTACTTTAAAATTTAATTAGGGAAATTTTTTTGAAGGACGCGTTAAGTCACAAGTGCCGGCCGAAGTCGCGCACACGTGATATGGTCCCGGACCAGGTCCGGTCTTCCTTCGGCCATCCAATGTCGTATGTACAGACCTCGAAAGGAGCTACAGTACTCGTTTCATGGAGCTCTCAGACCAGAAAATAGTTTATTTACAAGAGAAACGAGCATTCAACATCAAAATTCTAGTAAAGGCCGGAAGAAATCTGTGAGTCTAGGGCACTTATGCCGACTCAGATTTTTGTTACATTTTTGTTCTTGCTGGAAAAGTTTCGAATTAAAGGAAACAAAGGAGCCCGCACTATTTTGGCACCGGCATACCGTAGTGAGTAGGGACTTGCTTCCGTTTGAAAATATCCTCTTCCGACTATCATCTATCTAGTTCGTGTTTAACCTCCACTGATTTCGACTGGGGCCGCATAGAGGAGGTACAGCACTAGACTATTACCCGCTCCCCTATACTGCCCTGGTCTGCGATTCAAGATTTGTTATCAGGAAGGGCAAAAAAGTTGCATCTCTCATAGTAGACATCAAGGGTTTTTGGCAATTCAATCGTAAGTAACACTTCACAGAAGAGACCTTGCTTATGACGCTGTAGCTGCTATAAGCTCTGCCTAGCACACTCTAGCCTGGTGCGGCGTCGCCAACAAGATGTCTCGTCCATATCTGGGATCACCTCGCTTCCTGCCACAGAAGCAATCACTGTCCTCAGCGTCACAACTACTTTGACGTTTGGATTGTTCACTGTGAGAAAAAGACAGAAGTTGAGTCAGAATTGCTTTCCGCACAGGAGCATTGTGGATTGTTAAAATACCTGTCTGGGATTGGCGTTCTTGTAGGGGGTCCCAAGTGCGCGATTGAGCTCACGGTAGGAGTCTGAACACTGAATGTAACACGTATTAGTACATAGTGATAAACCTGGGACCAGCATTCCGCCGTACTGTTTAAGACAGTCGTCACCGCAGCTCTGAGGACGGGACACTGTGCCCATGGCCAACAGAAGTGAGAGGGAAACGACCTTGCATACAGAGAAAAGGTGCATGATGGGCAACTGAGGTCTGGTGGAATGCGGAGCTTTGTACCTTTTATTGGGTTTTCAAAGTAGACTGTAGGTACGAAGTTCCTAGCAGCAGCTAGTCGCAACAGAGGGCCATCTGATAATGATTGAGAAATCACTAGTAATTATCATGAAGTTTGAGGGGCGTCCTAGTCTAAACGTTATTTTTGGGACAATCTATACCATAGTAAGTACTCTAACATTGTTCCTTGTCGAACCACGGTCGAACCCGGAACTGCTGGAGTCTGAGAGATATCATGATGCTCGGGAGGGACGATGGTGCGCGGAGAAAGAGGACTAGACATTGAAACAATTCCCCGAAGAGTCAAAGTCATCATTACTCACTGCTCAGGCTCGCACGTACAACAACAATGGAATCCGTCCCCTGCTTCGCTCGTGTCTTGGCTTCATCAAAGTCCTACATTCAGCCTCAGACAGCAAAACTTCGGCGATAGCACATATTACTCTATCCTATTTGTAAAAGGGTCAGGTAGAAGAGTCATTTCCTCTCTAAGTCCGACTACTACATATCAACCATACTAACTTCTGATGCACCCCTTGAAGCTTGAAGCTTGAACCCTTGCAAAGCAGTGGCAGATTGCACCAAAACATGTCAAGAAAATCATCCCTTAGAGCCAGGTCAAGGCACTATTCTTGCAATTCAGTCTTATGGTTTGCTGAGCAGCTGAGGGCCGTTACAATATTTGCTCAGCTGGCGCCGATGTTTCATGGAAAGTTCAGTAGTCAACTGAGGTGTCTAATAATTGGTATTTACTTCGACAAAAGATACGAGAGAGCTGGCCTATAACTTATAGCCCTCTGCGCCTGCCCATCCCATGTAGCTTCTTCATGCCATTGACTTCGATTCAGCAAAGCACCTAACCGAAGGTTAGTGAAAACATATTTCTGCAATTGACCACGGCTTCTCAGTATCAAGTCTACCTACTTATCTACCAAGAAAGACGACAATCAACTGCATTATTATAAATACATACTGAAGGGGAAAGCAAACACAGCATAGAGATTCAGAACTTGGTGTGTAACAAAACAGACTCTGTATGTAATGAGAGAGACGACGTCTTGTTTACACGTGAGGAGGTCAAAGAGACGACGAGGACGGACTCGAAAGGATGAATAAGGAGCCTCAAGCACGTATTTGTGCCTGTGGGGTGGGTCCCGGAGGGAGCAGGGGATAATCGAGTGCGATATCCGATACGTGTGTGTGCGCGCGCAGACAAGAAGAACGGCATCACATCAAGGACGGATTGCGGAAAGCCATCAACTTGCAAGGATTCCAGGAGCATGCGCGAGTGTGATCCGGAGACGGAGAACGGAGGCAATCCATCTAGCCTGAGCGAGGCGAGACAGAACAGTGTGCTTGAGGCTTGAGCTACAGGGGCGTACGATGTTGTCGTTTATTGTCGAGCGTAGAAAATCCGCTTCTAGAAAACAGTAACCCCGGACTGCGTCCCCGTATACTGCGACTTCATGTCGTCCATATCCCCACTCTCGTCCTGGTCCCGGTTCTTGTAATCGTACTGCGATACGCTCCCCAGGTCCGTCCCAGCGACAGAGGAACTACCGAACGAAGGCCGTCGGCGCAAGCGGTCGCTTTGGGTGAATGTGAGGTTGTTGTTGTTGCTGTTGTGGTTATTGTGGCCATGATTATGGTTATTGGAAGAGCGGTCCCCGGCGACACTCCCAATAACACTACTTGCATCCGTGACACTGGGCCCAGCATCCTGCGAGATGATACTCGACGCATAGCTCCCGTACGTGCTGCGCTTCGCGCCCACGCCGCGGGGGACGCTAGCGCTGAATGGGCCAGAGGCGGTGAACATGGGGAGGCCGGAGGAGTAGGTTGCTTGGGAGCGGAGGGATTGGACGTCGGAGGGGATATACCCGAGGGCGTCGTGCGTACGGTAGAAGCTCGCGTCGAAGCGGCTGGGGGTGCCAGAGCGGCGACCTAAGGTGAGAGGTGAGGTGACATCCAAGATATCGAGAGATAACAAACAAACACGCACCATCAGACATCAACCCACCCCCTCCTTGTACAAGATAATCCCTTGCATTAATCTCATGCCTCCGGAACTGATCCATCGATTTCCCAAGCGATCTTCTAGGCTTGCTGAACTGGATCATGCTAGGCTGCAAATTACTAAGCGGGCCTTCGACCAGGGTGTTCTTCTCCTTGTAGTGCGTGAGGAGATAATGCCAGAGGGGATGCTGTTGAAAGAAAAAAAACGTAAAAAGCCATCAGTTGTCTGAATATACCTCGAACAACGTATCGCAAAAACCATTACCCACCTTACTCAGCACCTTCGGATTCCCCAAAATAACCGTTCCGTACTTCGCCCTCGTCAGCGCGACATTTAGCCTCCTCGGGTCATTCAAGAACCCAATTCCCTGATGCTCGTTGCTCCGCACACAACTCAATATAATATAATCCTTCTCTCGTCCCTGGAACGCATCGACACTCGCGACTTCGATCTCCTTGTACAAATCTTTCTTGAGGGATCCGTTGAACTGCATGTAGTTGACGATGTAGGACCGCTGGCCCTCGTAGGGCGTGACGACGCCGATTTGGGAGGGGACGACACCGGATTTGAAGAACTTTGTGACGATTTTTTCGACGTTGGAGGCTTCGGTTCTAGAGAAGGGTTAGTTGTAAATCGTAAATCGCGCGACATGGAGGGATGGGGGAAAGCCAACCCACCTATTCAAAAACGATGTCCCACTACTCGAAATCTCCTCCTGCCCAAGATTCTGATAGAAAAACATCGGCATCTCCGGTGCCGGCCACGGGAAATCCACATTCTTCCTCAGCCTTTCCGGCGCAGTGACCCCGTTCTGCAGCGTCCCTTCGTAGAACATGTTTGAGGGGAACTCGGAGAGGCAGGGGTGCATGCGGTACTGGACTTGCAAGCGGATGGGACGGTTGCCGAGGACGACGAGCCGCTCGAAGAGGGACTGGGTGAGCCCGGCACGCGCGGCCTTTTTGTTCATAATGACGGGGCCGAGCTGCTGGTGGTCCCCGACGAGCACGACTTGTTTGCAGCCCAGGACGAGGGGAATCATGCATTCTGTGAAAGATAGTTATAACCCGGAATATTCTTCTGTTACGGAAAGAAAGGGGGACTCACCAGGCTCCGCAGCCTGCGTCGCCTCATCGATCAACACCGTCCTAAACTTCAACTTGCTCAGGCGCGGATCCCCCGCACCGACACAAGTGCAGCAAATCACATCCGCGGCGCCCAATATCTCCTTCTCGCACTGTCGAATCAACGTCTTATACTTCCTCTCGTCATTGCTGCTCAATTCTCCTTGCTCGTTCTTCAGCATGATAAGCTTCTGCAATTCCGTGTGGGTAGTACTATTCGTCACTTGTTGATGTAAGCTCAGGAACGCTACGCTCGAGTCGAGCGCTTCGCGAGATTTAGCCGTGAGTCGCACGACTTTGAGGCCGGTGGCATGAATCTTTTCTGTGAGTTGATCTACGGCGACATTGGACGGGGCGCAGACGAGGACCTGGTCCGGGTTCATTTTGGCGAGGTGGTAGACGATGGAGGCGGAGGTGACCGTTTTGCCTGTGCCGGGAGGCCCTTGGATGAGGCTGATGGGTTTTTGGAGGACGCTTTTGACGGCGAACATTTGGGAGTGGTTGAGTTCGGGGAGGCCGGGAGCTGAGAAGCGCTTGGGCATTTGGGTACGCAGGTTTTGGGGCTCGAGTTCGTGCCCGAGGAGTTTGTGGTACTTTACTCGACGTTAGATTGCGTTGGGTAGGAGGGTAGAGGACTTACGATGTACCCGCTGACGCTTTTTTCGTCGACAGCAAAGGTCTTCATGGCGAGCTGCATCCTGTCGAAACTAGTAGACTTCCACACAAAGTCTGCGGCAAAGTTGAGGGTGCAGTCCGAAGGTACGCCTTCGGTCCTACGTAACTCTAGACCAACTTCGTCTGAAACGTCTAGAAAAGAGTTAGCAACGACACATATTGTATGAAAGGATACACACTGTTGGGAATCTTGATAACGTGCCCAACGCCCTCCCAAGCCTTATGCATCTCCCCGCTATACCTTAACCTCAACTCGTCCCCAACGGCTAACCTCACCTCCCCGCTCTCGAGCTTTGGCAGACAAAACCACGCAACCCTCTTCTGATTCAGCCCCAAATCCCACCTGACAACGATATCCGTCTGGGTCTGGCTCTCCTTAAGCCTCTTATCATAATCCGCCTCGATTTTAACAAGAGGACCAAAGATATTCTGGTACTGATACGCATCCTCGTACCGCAGCAGAATCGGCAGTGGATCATCATCCACGCCTGGTTTTTCGAGATCTTCAAGGGTAGCGTTGGCGTTTTCGCGCCAAAGGTCTTCCAAACGGTTGATCTGGGAAAACGAAATCTGGCGAGACCGGAGCTGTTCGGTTTCAGTTGGCGGCTTGACGAGCCAGGACAGGAACGACCTGTCGTCGATGAGAGGCGCCCACAGTGCTGCATTCCATTGGATTTCCTTGGAAATAGCAGCACAGGGCTGTCTACAGAGCAGAACAACGACAGTATCGCTTTTGGCGGGGATGAAACCGAGCATGAAGACGTTTTTGCTACCGCAGTTGTAGCATTCGGGTGTTGTTTCTCCCAAGGGGCTTTCTGCGTGCAATATGACCTCCTTGTGTTTTGCACGGACGAGATGATTGACAATGTGGGAAGCTGAAGTGTTTCCGCGAGAGTTGCAGAACCATTTCGAGCAGATGAGGCATTTGACGACGGATGCTGGGGAATGAATACCGCAGTAGCTGTTAAAAAAGAGTCAGTACTCATCGAGTAAAGTAAAAAAGCGGGTACCTGCAAGCATGCGGAGGAAGATCAACAGCTCCTTCGTCCTTTAAGTCATCCAAAACTGCATCGAAATCTTCATCTATCCCGTTTCTTGTATGATTATTATTTCCGTCGATTACTGATTCGCTGTGATGTTCTGAGAGCGAAAGACTAGAAAGGTCGACAGAAGAAGCGTTGTCTTGCGTATTGGCCGTATAAATCGACGAAGTGTCGTCGACGATACCTATCCCGCCATACGAAGACGCAGAGTCGTACTGGAAGTTGTCGAAGGAATCCATTGGTGAGGGTGACAAGTTGAGTCAACTTTTATCAGAATAGTAAATTAAGTCAGCCGGCGCTTATGTAGTATTTAATTGCTACTACTAGCGCTGGTACGCAGACGGTTGAACGTTGAACGCAGGCTATGTCCTCAGATGACCGACATATATAGGTATGTACATTTCCACTGGTGTGCCACCGCTGCGGATCAAGGCAGCGTGCAAAGCTGGCGTCCACATGGATTCCCCTGTTACCTGTACAACCATCTCTCCCCAAATCAACGCGACAAGGTAGCCGAGGTCGAAGAAGCTCGTAAAAGCAGAACTTACTGCTCTCAGAGAAAAACAGAAAAGATCCTCCATTCACCCACTCGCCGTAAACGAAAGAAGAATTTCACTTTTCAATTCTTCATCGCCGCCGTTGGACCATCTCAGATATCATTTTCACGATTCGATTGGCATGGTGTAGGATAGGCCAGGAAAATCAGGCCAGATCAAAGTGGTTAAGCCCTGTGTGTAGAATGGCAAGTGAGAGTGATAATCACAGCTCCAAGTCAGTGCCCATAGGTTACCAAGATCAGTTGGGGCTACTCCATCCGCTCCTGCTCTCGACTTGGCCACTCTATCCACTCCTGCTCCCAACTCGGCCACTCCATCCACTTTGGACATAGTAGGTTTGATCAATTCCAGGGATACGACCCTCAGGACCTATTTCGAGGACAAAGTAAGCACGTTACAGCTTGTGCAACATTCACGATTGGGACAATTGGAGGAAGAGTTGCACGATGAACGCCAACGATCGATGAATCCCCGAGAAAACTGCAAGAAGCAGAGAGAACGTTGAGCACAACGAGGGACTTGTGAAGGTTGAGGCGCCACTGGAGCATGGAGAGAACGTTGAGGACAACGCGGAAATTCTGAACGCCGAGCCACAGGAGCACGGAGGGAACGACGTTGACCCTAAGCGCAAGCGCAGGGAGGAATGAATCTTGACCGCTTGTGTATCATGGACCATACCTAGTCTACTGGCAGAACCGTGTGTATGTTACTGAAACTGTGTCTTGGTCAACCGTACTTATACTATGCATGCATCGATTTCGACTCATATTCCTGCTTTTGATGTTTTCTTTTTTTTTTTTTTTTTTTTTTTTTTTGAGGTACGTGTTTACAAGGAAACATTAGCACAGGCAACTGTATACTAGACTGGCCCACTGTACTACGTAATTTGTGAAGGGGAACTTCCGAAGAAAAACCTTCATGGAGGTAGGGAGAAAATGGAACCTCCACCGAGGAAATGCATGATGAGTAGAGACTCTGCACGCAGCTTTCACTACAGTGTGGGGCTTCGAGCGCTGCCAGGTTCATGGTGATCCTTGGCTATTCCGCATCTGTGTCTGTGTGTAGACTCTGCGGTCGGTACTGATTCAGAGGCCCGATACCCACTAAAACCTCGGGTTCTCCAGTCCAATCAATTTGCGAGTCATGTGACTCCTCAATAACCTTACTCCATGTCTGAAGTACGAGCTTTTTTGTTAAGGCTCTTTTTTGCCAGCGAGGGGCATAGGTCAGTATCTGATCCCTTCGAATTCGTTGATTCAGAACTTGACACAAGCGTCCATGCACTTCTTTTTCAGAAACGTCTTCATTATCTCGGTCTATGACACATTCACAGCGGATCTTCCAGATAAGGTGGGCACTTTCAGTAACCAGGATTGTAAAAAGGCGCTTGACTCCTGGCATAGGTTTGCCATCCTGGCTTCTGAATTCAAGGGTATTACATCCTAATATGATCCCCATAGAGGGTTCTGGCCAATCGCCATAGTCATGGTCTTTGGGCCATAGATCTTTTGCTATGTCCCATATGAGACGGCACCATGGTCTCTTACAGTGGAGCAGTATGTGCTCCAGGTCTTCTGTTGCACCACAATCAGAGCAGGTGGCCCGCTCCTCATATCCTGGAATGTGTTTCCAGTATTTTCCAACTTTGTGGGCACCATGAAGTGCTGTCCACATGAAGTTTCGGGCTCGCCTTGAGATGTCTGTGTCTCGTATTGACTTCCAGATTGCCTCAGGTTGGGGTTTCTTCTTGAGTACAGGTGAGATTTCATTTTGGACTTTTTCGATCATGCGTTTAGTTGCAGGCCTAGGCTCGGGCACATTCTGTTCCTTGATAGAGTGGTAAGCAAGTGCCTGGGTCAGTTTGGTAAGTACAATGCCAGTCACATCACCCTGCATTGAGGGTGATATCTTAAGTTCTGTTCCGTCGGTATTTACTGCAGCCCCAAATGCCAGTTCATTTGCACCATCATAGGCTCTTTGGTTTTGGCTACGCACAGCCTTCCGGAAGATAGTTGGGGCATTGCGCTTGCGGAGGTGGCTAAGTATGGCTTTATAGATTGCTGCATCCTTCACTTTAGTGAAGCCCTCCATGTCCCAGTTTGTAAGTCGCTTTGTTATTGATGTGAGTAGTTGCTCATTGGATGTGTGACATCGTAGGGGGATGTTAACTGGGGCCTGTGTAAGGATGTGCAATAGCATTGCAGCTGCAGCCGTGGGCGAGGTTTGCCGTTGGTCTGCAGGTAGAGTGATAGTGGAGTTCCTAGGGTCATTGTCCCCATACCAGGCACCTCCCCCCCCTTGTGCATCTGCTGCTTGGGGTGTAGACAATGTCCTGCACAGTAGACGTCTGTTATCTGCTGTGGGTCAGCAATGTCATCAGTGGGCCCGTCAGAGATAGGTAAAGTCCCCCAGTCCCGTTTTGAGAATACCCGGAACCCTTCAGAGATATTATTGACTACCAGTTTAGTGTCGAACAGGATATCTCCCTCTTCTAATTCAATGTTTGCATAGGTATCTTCACCTGGGACAATTGTAGGATTCCACTTGTCATATAGGTGATTTAGGCGTTGGGCCACAAACTCAGCACATGCGTGGGGATTAGTACAGTAATTTTTTTCGGTCAGTTACACAGGGACCGCAGAGGCAACATTGTAGGGGGAGGTGATCATTGGCACTGAGGCGTCCTAGCATACGGAGTGCATCCTCAACATAGATTACTCCATGGGTGGAGCGCAAACACCTGCATCTGGGGGTGTTATTTATTTGTCGCTTATGCTTATTGGCTCCGATATGGTGCCACAAAGGCATGCGGAGCAGTACTGCTCTAGATGGTTTTAAGGCGTTGAATTCAAGGCCATATTTTTTGGCAGTTTTAATCATATCACAAAGTAATGGCCTTAGGTTCCTAGTGGTAGGCTTCCAATCCTGGAGGAATGAGTTCACTCTTGATGCTGGTGCAGCCTGGGATGTTCTCAGGACATTGTTGCTTATGGAGGTGTCAGCCAGGTAGGCCCACCGGGGTCTCTTCTCAGGGTTAAGTTCAAGGTATTTTTTTGCTCGCATCAGCTGGATTGCCTCATTTCTTGCTTGTAGGTTAAAGATCTTTTTACCTCCCACAGCACTGTCAGTTTCCATAACTGCTTTGCTGATTGGGGGTTGTAGGAACTCTTGTTGGATCTTCATAAGCCGTTTGGTGATGTGCTCTGGCATACCACTTGCAGCAGTAAGGAACTGGGTTAGGGAGCCTAGGGTGAGGTTCAGCATGTGCCTTTTGGCTTCAAAGGTGGGGTGCCTTTCTTGGCATCGGCTAAGGATAGACTCAATGCGTTCTATTATTGGGAGCCAGGGCTGAGCCGGGTCCACACAGTTTCCAATGTGCGCCCCCAGAATGCGAATGGTGGACCCGTCGGGGGTAATTTTTATATGTCCAGGTATGGGGTTTGTGTCAGGATTAAGTTTGCGGGTGAGAAGGAGATTTCCTCGGTACTCCTCATCCCCTACTGGTACTATCTCAGTTTTGTTCACATTGAATTTTGCACTAGATGCCTTGCACCAGTCATCCAGGATTCCCTGGAGGTCATCAAAACTGTCATGTTCCGAGAGGTAGACAGTAGTGTCATCAGCAAAGAGGGATGTGACAAGGTGTTCTGTTACACCAGGTATCTCAAAGCCGCTGAGCTTTGGGGAGCTACGTAACATCTCTGCCAGCGGCTCAATTGCAAGGTCAAAGAGTATGCAAGACAAGGGGTCCCCTTGTCTTACTCCTCTGGTGAGAGTGTATGGGGTGCTGACTTCCCCATTTATTATTACACAAGTCTCAGCTCCGGTGTAGAGGTGACGTACAGTGTTAATGAAGGAGGCTGGGAGATTAAAAGCCTCTAGGGTCTTCCACAGGTATTTGTGGGACACTCGGTCATATGCTTTTTCCTGGTCTAAAGCAACAATGGCTCCGTTCTGGAGCTCATCTTCTGCATACTCAATAAAAGTGCTGGCCAGGTGGATCTGGTCAAGGATGCTCCTTCCTGGGAGGAAGCCTGCTTGGTCCAGGTGTATGAGGCTTGGTACCACAGCAGTTACTCGTTCAGTAAGTGCTTTTGTGAAAGTTTTGTAGTCTGTGTTCAGCACAGTAATTGGCCTATAATTTGCAATGTCAGTTACATCTTTTTTCTTATAGATGGGGCACATCCATCCTCTATTGAAGTGGGTCCCAGGAGTGATACCCCGTATTGCAATGTCATTAAAAATTTGGGTTAAAAAGGCTGCAACATTAAAGGTAGGCTTATTTAGGTCACATTTCTGGTCCGCAACATAGCGGTGGTGTAGTTTCTGCCAGAGTTCTACTGGGATGCCATCCATACCTGGTGCTTTTCCTTTTGCACCAGCAAGGAGTGCCTTGGCTACTTCACTGTCATCAAGCAGGTGAGCCATGGAATTTTTCTCCTGTGGGCCAGCAGCGCGTTTGACATTTTGGCTGAGTACCTCATTAATTGCATGGTCCTTCATCATGGGATCATCTTCTGTAGGGTCCAGCTGGGTACTGGCATGATAGTCCCGGGCTAGCTCAGCCATCTCATCTGATCTCCTTATATACTCCGGGGGCTCGGAGTTTGGCCGCTTCAGCATTGGGATTGGGTCGCGTGGTTTTACCTCTTTCATGTAGTTACATGAGAGCTTGGTAACAGAGTCATTTTCAAGCTCCCCTCGGGTTCGGTTGCTGAGTTTTTTGTTGGACCGGGATCGTAGTGCAATTTTGCTCAGTTCTAGGTCAATTTTTGCAATCTCAATAGCATTCTGGGCAGGGTTCAGGCCTATATTCTGGGTAAGGACGTTCTTCTCTTTCTGCAGTTTGATGAACTTATTTTTTGCTGTACCTACAGTGGTTTTCATGACTTGCCGTTGGAGAGACACTATGTCCTTTTTCAGGTTGGCATAAGAGACCTGGGGGTCCTCCTTGTGTGGATTAGTTTTAATAGATTCTTCGCACTTCATGCAGAGCTTCTGGATTTCTGTAATAAGGTTGGCGTTTTCAAGGGAGAAGGGCTGGATTGCATATCTACCCTTGCCCTGGTGTGGGACTTCCGGCGTGATAACAGTCATGGTTACCATGCGGTGGTCAGTTATGCCTATGGCTCGGTCAGAGATTTCCCACTTGATACATCGGTTTGCCATATGGTCAGAGACATATATCCGGTCTATGCGCGACAGGGTAACCTGGCCGTTTGCAGTATGGTGTGTATGTGTAAATCCCCGTTCTGTAGGGTGTGTTGCCCGCCAACCATCCTTTAAGCGGAAGAGAGATTTGAAGCAGAGGAGGGCATCTACAGCCCCATGATGGTCTATTCTATCAGTTGAGCGGTCAAATGCCTCTTCAACCACATTGTGGTCCCCCAGGTGGATGTCCACTGGTGGGAGCTTCAGCGTCAGCCATTTGTCTGTAAGTTCATTCCAAAAGTCCATATTGTCCACCATTGTAGTATTCGGTGCGTATGTGGCCAGAACAGTCAGGGTTTTATTCTGGTGCCATGGGATAGTGATGCATAGGGCGCGCCCTTCAATAACAGTATATTCTTTTGTCATTGATGTATTTACAAGGTCTCTATGTAGGATAATAGCTACACCAGCTGCGTTAGGCTGGGCAGGGTTAATGGTGCTGTGGATCTTCACTTTTTTCCCATATCGGGATTCGATGTCCATGACATGTGCGGGGGTCCAGTGTGTTTCCATAAGGCCACACACCGCCAGGTTATAGTGGCGCTCTGTTATTAGGGAGTATACATCATGGAATTTGTGATTCGGGTGGGATATCTTATCTGCACCACGGCCCTTGATGTTGAGGGATGCTATGGTCAGGTTTCCTCTTATTTTTTTTCTGTGTTCACTTGTTTGTGCTGCATTGAGTCGTTGACTTGAACGAAGCTGCGCAAAATGCGCTGGTGCTTCCTCAATGGGAATAGGGATTGCGCGGGAGCGCCCCTGGTTGCGATTAGCTCGTCGTGGCCTATTCTGGCTAGGTGTTACTCGAGGTGAGGGTGGAGGTGGTATACCTCTGTCCTGCATAGCAGGGTGGGATTGGGTAGGTGAGGGGTTTTGAGTAGGTAAGTCCATCTCCTGAGTCACGGTGGGGTTCCGGGAAACCCCTACAGGAAATGGGTCACCAGGCTCATCACCTGGCTCCCTACCCATCCCGTGTTGCCCACCATAAGAAACATTACAACTGGTCCCAGCACGACTGAAGCCGGAGGGCTGACTTGCAGCATGCTGAGAGCCAGAGGGGGTCACGCACATCCCACAGACGATTGGTAAGTTACTCATATATAAGAAGAGGAGGAGAGGACATCCCCGATCCCCGGGGACAGGGCTATTCCCATACCTTCACCCCGTTATTGGGTACTGGAGCTTCTGGAATGGGATTATCCGACAAGCCACTTGGCCGGCGACACTGGGTCATTGGTGCTAGCAGTGATGGCTAAACACTAGTTATAGTTCAATCAGTTAGTAAGTTGATGCTCAAGGACCCAATTCCTTGGTCAATTGCGGGGAATGGCTATATCATTCAGGAATGGTTAGGGGGCTAGTTAAGCAATCTAAAGTACAGGGGCATGTATAAGAGGTAGGCATAGACATGATGGTAGGCATAGGTGACAGTTAGTAGCTAATGCACATGTAGTATGGTCATCGGAGAGACTTTACGAGGCAGCATAGGTGTAGTACAAGAAGAGATGTTATGCCCTACGGTTTCCGCGCCCTCGATTACCCCCACCTCGGGCCCCGCCACCACGGCCTCGGCCCCTGGTAGGACCTGTGCCTCCGCTAGTTGAGTTACCTTTCTTCTCGTCATCGGCGGATCCGGTTCTGGGTGGACCTTGCCAGTCAGGGACTGAGGGGAAGGGGCAGAGTCCTACGGGATGGTCGATGGAGTAGCAGAGGCTACAGCGATAGGGCTTGGGGTTGAACGACGCCTGGCCTCGGTAGCCATCGGTGGGCTGGAATTTGAAGAGAAGCCGGGTGAGCTGCTGGTGGTGCGAGATGGACGTGGAGAACGGGGCACCGTAAAGGAGCCAGGTGACCTTGGTGAGAGGCTTGGTGTCTTCATCGTCGTCGAACTTAGTGATCGGGTTGGACACACCAACGTCGAGGGGGCAGACATGGAGATTGGCTACCCAGAACGCGAAGTTCTCCTCCGGTGCGAAATCCTTATCATAGGCATTGGCGTGGGCGGTGACAAGCTGTTTGATACCTGGGTGGGTGCTGAGCTCATTGCGAAGAAAGTTCAGGCATTCAAGCCGGTGCGGTGGGGAAGAGTCCCACGTAAGGCCTTTGACTTGCGCCAGGAAGCCATCAATCCGAGGGGGAAAGAGGATAGGTGGATCACTTGGGCACCAGCAGCGATCGAGGTCTGATCAGTTGGGCCAAGTAAACTTTTCACAAGGTTTCTTGGGAGGTCGAGGACCATGTGGTAGTGCGGGTGCCCAATCTGTTTGCCGTCACTATCCTTGATAGGAATAGCGTCAGAAAGGAAGATGTCGTTCTTCGGGATGTTGGTCCGTCGTGCAAGGAGCGTGAGTATGGTGTCGTGGCGCTGGGCATCATCGAGTTTGGAGTCGTTGCCGAGGGCAACTAGGAAAGGGTTCTTTGCCGCATCTGTGTTGGTCCAAGTCTCGACTTGCTTAAGATTCTGACCCTCGCAGTAAGTTTCCCTGTTGCGGCCGGCAATGGGGTGGCCGTGAAGTGAAGCTTCGGTGGCCGGTTGTTAATTGTTCCAAGTGGGTATGCATCCTCCTCTACTTCCTCGATCCTCTGTGGTCGGGGTGGTTCTCGCATGTCAGCCTGGGTAGGCGTTCGACGGGAGCGGGATTGGTGAGGAGGGATGTAGGAAGGAGAGGCATGGTGATGATTGTCGTGATGCTTTTTTGCGGGAGGAGGTGTATGCTCTTGACGACTCTGGTGGTGCGAGGCTCGTGATGGGGATCGTGAGAGACGTCGGGCAAAACGGTTAGCTCGAGGGGAGTGTGACCTTGACCTGCCACGGTAGTGTGAAGGAGGAGGGGTATGAGCTGGCCGCTGCTGGAGACGAGGGCGAGACGCTGACCGGTTGCGGTGATGTAGTTGTCGTGGAGTGGGGGAGCGGGAGCGGGATCCATCGTAGCGGTAGTGATCATCAGTACTCTGGGAGCGGGATCGGCTTTGCATCTTGTTAGAGTACTGCCTAGGTAGACGATGAGGGTAGCGGTGGCTTCTGGAGCGAGCTTCTGACTCGGAGACAACTGCTGCGCGGTAGACGTGTCGTTCTTCCTTGTCACTACTGTGAGCCATGTCTGAGGGAGAGACTGGTCGTTGGCGTGTCGCCTTGGATTTGGCCACTTGGGTGAGCATTTCTACCTCTTGTTCTGCAAGCAGGTCGTCGTCAGACGGATCCGCATGAGAGTTGGGGGCGTGACTAGCAACTGAGGTTGAAGCGGCGGCTGGTAGGATAGGCAGAGGACCAGTGGGTGCTGTAATAGTACCTTTGAGTCGATACTGGGATGGAAGGGGGAGTAGAATGATGCTTCGGGGTTTTCTTCCGTTTATCACTGCTGGGTTTCGGGGCAGCAGGCGGTTGGCTATCCTCGAGGACCGGTTTAAGGCTAGAGGCTGCGGTAGTGCTCTCCGTGTGGGTGGTCTCGGGGGTTGGCGTTAGTCGACTTTGGCTGCGTGTCGCTATGGTCATTGTAGTGGCTAAGAAGGAGTGGTTCAGGAACATTCGAGGTCTGAAGCAGCGAAAGATGGTAGTTGTGGGTGACGTACGTTGTTTGGGCCCAGTTACTTTCTTCTTGCCTTTGTTCTTTGCTGCAAGCGCTGCTTGCGCACGAGCAACACTGGATGCATTCGACGTATCGTTACTGATGATAGAGGAAGCGGCATTGTTCGCGGCAGGTAGTCCAGAAAGGGTTTTCTTGGGAGCAGGCGGTTCGGGAGCTGGGAGGTCTTTGGCGATTGGACCGTCGGTGGGTTTAGTAGTAGGACGGGGAGAGTGGATGCTGTCGTCGACACCACCAGAGGTGGCCAGTGCCTCGAGAATCTTGCCCGGTGAGGTGGGGTTAGCAGGTGAGGTAGATCGATGGCGGGAGGGGGTTTTAACGATGTCAGAGTAAGAGGGGCGACGTTCGAGGCCAGCAGGCGTCGCTGTGGTCGGGGTAGTTGGAGAGGAGGCTTGTTCAGACATTCTGTAGTACGAGACAATATCTAGTGCTTTGGATGCGGTAGAGTTTCGAGATGTAGTGAAAGAGTTTTCGAGAGAGGCTTCTAGCGCATCGCCCCTTTTTATATGTGTGAGGCCGGCCACGCTATCCTTTGTCTCTTTGTCTCCAATATTACCATATTTAGTTCGGGAGATGGAAGGGAACATGTCGTTGGAAAGTCGTGTTTTCATGGTTTCGGCTTTGTCAACAGTGCTGGCGAGGCCTAAATGCTGTTTTTTTGCATAGTTTGTTGTTCACGCAAAGTGTAGGGCAGGTGGTGAGCCATGTCCGTCCAGCGGACATCGAGGAAAGGAAGACTTCCGTTAGCGCCAAGTTGTCAATATTGAGTACGTGGCGGCTAGCGCTGGTGATGTCATCTCAATCCAAGTGAAAATCAGTTCCGATTTGGTTAGTACATAGAGACAAAGACATCGTTCAAGGTTGTTTATGGTGTGGTTGGTAGCCACTGAGCCACTTCGTAGCTAGCTAGGGTAGACAAGGAGTCTTCTGGGGCGCTGAATGGTAGTACTCGGATGGCTGCTCAATTCGACGCCGTTTAGTTAGTTCCGAGGAACCACTAGGGCGTCGAAAGAGAAACCAGAACCGACCTTGCCACTGGTAGTGTGGGAAATACTCGTGATGGTGGTGGTACGAGTTCAAGGAGCGCCCTTGTGAAATTCTATTACAGGCCAAATTCCACCAAGCAAGTAATATGACATCAGTCACTCTGCGGTAAAGCGTCGAGACTGGCTAACAACTTTGTGAAGCAACTAAAACTTCTCCACGGGAACATGTAGAGAGGTGACCAGCTACTTACTAGGTGAAGAAACTAACAACCGACTCGTAATCAAGTAGAGAAGCGTCACGCTACTAGTCCATCAAGCAAGATGGGGAGGAGGCGTTACACCCTCCCCCACTAGATTAGTACCTAGGGTACTAATCGAACGATATGATGGGATAAATCCCCAGGAAGACATATTACTGGGGGGACTATCCATCAGATTCATCCATCTGGGGAGACATATCTCCAGATGATGAAGACGGTCCTGCGGGAGCAGGTCCAGATGAAGAATGAGCTGGAGCAGTGGCTCCAGCAGCAGTGTTGTTTGTCATTGACGAAGTTGATGCAATAGATGAAGCCTGTGGCAGAGGCACAGGCGGCGGGTTGAATACTTGCGGTGCCGTAGGCACCACCGTTGGAGTAAGCTGGACATCAGTGATGGCCGGTGGACAATTGTCTATTGTACCCATAAGGGTACGATAGTGATCGTTGATCCCAGCAGGGAGAGGAAGATGAGGGGGCATACGTCCCCTGAGTATTGAAGCAGCTAATGCTGCTTCCGCATTACGCGGATTGAATGTTTGCAGCCAGGTGGCTGCATACAAAGTGGAATCTTCGAGATCTGCAACAGAGATTCCTTGCTCAGCAAAGAATCGGGCAACATCCTCAATGGTGCCATTGAGGTAATTAGCGAACAATGTTCACGGTGGAGGAGGCAAGGCAATTGTAATTTGCCCCGTAGCCACTAAATGGCGATAATAATGGTGACGGAGGATAACCTTTGCCGCCAACAGCAAATATCTGGACGATACGTCCAGGAGGTGGATGAGGCCGCCTGGGATTGATCAGCTGGTGTCCACAAATGGAGCGCTCGCTTACTGCACCGTCTTCATGGTACACGATGCCCGGTCAACCCTTGTGGGGTGACAAGATATGCCGCCCAGGCATCAGCCGTACCATTTCGGGACGGCGGTGAGAGTTCAGCTTGCAGTGCAGTGCCCGCAGGAGCCATTCAAATGGATGAGGGTCCGGCAGAAGTACTGCTGGACCAGCCTACAGGGGCGGGCTTCATACAGCCTTTCCCTTTTTTCTTCTTTTGGACGGAGTTTTCTCCATCCAGAGTGCCAGCAGTGATGCCAGCAGCTTTGTCCTGCTTAGCAGTTCGGGCAATCGATACGAAAACTGGTTCAAACCAGTTGACGAGCAGAGTTTGTTGTAACTCACTTATGTGAGTTAGATCTCCTCTTCGGAGGGATCGGACTTCCTGGTCTAAGACCCAGTATAGGGTCAACGCCATGAGGTGTTGTACCCATGTCTACTCGCGAACGTGGGTTCGCGAAGTATCCTAAGATACCAGATGACTTCTCGGCTGTTAGCCGGGAATATAAGATTTTCTGCTCTAGCAAGGGTAGCCTCACGAGCGGTGTGAATCCCATAAGAAATGGGAAGTTGTCAATTGTCATTGACTTCGACGAGATTGGCATCTTTGCCATAGCAAATCCAACCATCGGTGGCAAAGTAGCCACCATCACTCCTTCAATGAGGGAGTTCTGGCAGTACTGCCGGAGCGTCCTCCTGAGTTTCAGGAGGAATGGTGGAAGACAAAGCAGGATTGGTACTAAGTACTGCTCCTGCGTAGGAAGAAGACGGAGCAGGTGCTCCTGTCATTGATGGATCCAGGTCCATTGGACCTGCGCTACTATCAATGTCAAATGACTGAGTCGTTGTTAGACGAGAATACGGTTGAAGCTGGAGCTTCTACCCTTTGTTGTTTCCCAGACTGGCTTTCCTCCTCATAACGAGGAGAGCCATGACCATGTCTGGTGGATGAATACCGGCGGTATCCCTCCAACTTGTCTGAGTATCTGTTGCACCTCTCTTGGAGGCTGCAAATTTCGCGCGCACGCTGCATCATTGTAGTCGCGCTGTAAATCAGTACACCGTCTCATAAGAGACAATAAGTCATGGCTAGCGGTGCCAAGCTGGATAGCCAGCTGCACCGCTGATTCATTTTTGTTGTTTGACACATTGTGTCAATGGTGTTGCCGGTAGTACTCCTCTTGAGCGTTACCAGCGGCAGTCCAACTAGGGTCGCCATAACAATGCCTCCGTCAAATGCTGGAGGAAGTTTTGGCAATGAGGACAAATCCCCATGTTCAAAATCTGTGAAGACAACACCCTATATTAGGGTGGAATGTCCACGATAACTGATGTCCAACGTTGTTGGATACCTGGTTGAAGGCCATTGATGATGACCCCGTACCTGCCATGTTACTGGCTTGTTGTAATCCCGCTGGTTCAGCAGGATATGTGTTCGCTGTGCCGAACACAAGTTGTGCTGGCGGGTTCGTCGACGCGCCAACCGTTTGTTGATTAGGTATCAACTGATTGCTCAGTTGAGCCGGTATAGAGGATGGAGATAGCGCTGGTTTCCCAGCGTCATCGTTTTGTCGTTGTTGCTGCCGAGGCTGCGACGGTGTTTTGTTGTCTTTCGACAGCGTGTCTTTCTCCATGATGGTGAAAGAGTAAGTTGGGAAAGATAAATTTTTCTTTCCCTTTTTATAGGCACGACATGAGGCGTTGCCCGATCGTGGTTGTACATAAGGTACAGCACCAAATGTGATTGTCGGGGCAATTTTTTACTAAAAGAAGCAGATGCCATTGCTTCTGTGTGATTCTATTATATAGAATACTTTGATTGGAATGGAGACCTAACCGGTCATCCGTGGAAGTTGTTGCCAGTCGTTGACGCCTTGAAGTTCTAGATATCTATCTAGAGCAACTAGGTCCTTACACGTTGTGTACGGTTCTGTGGTGGTATCACCAAGATTACATTTAATATGGAATAGTATTTTTCGGCCATCCCAATGATGTCCGATTATTTCATCGACTAACCATTCCACTGTGGATGGTTCGCCGAAATTGTATGGCTCTGCTACAGAGCGCATAGGGAGTAATGCATCATCGTTAGGATGATGCTTGCGTATTAGCGATGTGTGGAAGTTATTGTGTATTCCACACTTTGCCAACTCTGTTGGCAATCCGATTCGGTAGTTAGACGAATCTGGGTGTACCTCGACGATGGGGTACGGTCCTAAGAGTTTTGGTAAGAGTTTGGTAGCCCTCCCCCTCAGCAAATTTAAGTTTTTTGTTGATAGGTAAACTAAATCATTTAGTTTAATTTTGGGTTCATCCCTTCTGTGCTTATTAGCATGGAAGGTTTGTTTTACCCTTGCCTTGATAAGACTATCGTGGGCATCAGAGAGGTGCTGAAGGGCATGATCTGCAAATTTGCATACACCCGGTGAGACTTTTGCATCGCTCGGGTATTTGCAAACCATGGATGGCATGTACCTCCATCTACCTCGAAGGGAGCATACCCTGTGCTCTCGTTTACGCTGGAATTCAATGTGAATTCCATCATTGGGCATTTTTCTACCCAGTCTTTTTGGTCTGCTTCGACCATTGACCAATTTACTCGTTCAGTTATTCCATCCGTTTGGGGCGGAATGATGTAGACATTAGGAGCTTTGCTCCTAGTAAATGGTGTACTTCACGCCACCATCGTGACATGAATTTCGAGTCTCTGTCTGAGACGATGGACTTAGGTAGTCCATGTAATTTCACGATCTCCTTTACGGAGATCCATGATAATTGCGATGCAGTTATTGTTGTTTTCACAGGTATAAGGTGTACTCATGAAGTCATCCTGCAAATGACTACCCACAGGTAGTCATATCCTTGCAATTCTGGGAATGGACCTATGAAGTCCATTCCAATTGATTCCATGGTTTTGTGAGGATCGGAAGCGAATGTAGCAAACCTATTGGTTTGCAATTGCTTGTTTTAATTTGCTGGCAAGTCTCACAAGACTTGCAGAATTCTTCAATGTTGCCATTGACCCGTGGCCACCAGTACCATCGTTGAACATAGTTGGCGGTTTGTTGTCCTCCAAAGTGACCAATTACTTCGTGAGCTTGTTCGGCTATTATGCCTCGCAAGCTCTTTCCATTGGCCGCTCGGCCAGACGGAATGCAGAGAACTATTTCTCTGCCACTATTTTTCGTGTAGATTAAACCATTTTCTACTGAGAATGGTTTATGGTGCTCAGGTTTACTGAGTACCTTGCAGAACAATGGGTCATCGGTATATAACCGCTTGACTCATCAGGAAAAGCTGTTTTTGCCTAGGTGACCCCAGAGTGGCCTAAAGCAGACTAGGTGACCTATGAATCCTATGGCATCCTAGGAATTTGGGCTCATCCCTCACCAGTCAAGGCTCTTGAGGATTGCCTAGGGTATCCTAGGCAAACCCAGGGCAAGCCTAGGTTTGCCCAGGTTTGCCCAGGTGTTCCCCAGGAGTTCCCCAGGAGCACCTGGGCAAACCTAGGCTTGCCTAGGGAATCCTCAAGAGCCTTGACTGGCAAGGGACAAGCCCAAATTCCTAGGATGCCATAGGATTCATAGGTTACCTAGTTTGCTTTAGGCCACTCTGGGGTCACCTAGGCAAAAATGGCTTTTCCTGATGCTTCTTCGATGAATTCATCCCTTTTGGGTAGAATTGTTAGAGGTTCTACACCTCTAGGCCTTGATTGGAAGACATTAATGTCTTCCTCGTTTGGGAGAATTACTGGTACCTTTGGTACCTGTATTTCCACATTGGCTTGCATTTCTGCAGCCTCTTTGTCTCGTCGTTTGACGGGTTCGACTATTGGATGTTGCGCTGTTTGTTTACCGTGCAGGCGTGATGAGCGCCTTAATTCTATATTGGCTAAGTGTTCCTTAGCCAATTCTTTGACTCTTCCTTGTGGAAGATTGTCCAGATTTTTGTCAATGCGTATATCCGCATTTACATATTCATGCGGTTCATGATATTCATGAATCGCGTCAGATTCATAGTAGCACGACAATGCGTCGGCTACTTTGTTGTTTATTCCTTTGATATAACATATATCAAAATCAAATCTGGATAGGTATTCCATCCATCGAGCTTGTCTACTGGACAATTTTTGTTGCGTTAGAAAGAATTCTAACGCTTTGTGGTCAGTGACCACATGAATTCGATATCCAAGAAGTTTATCTTCCCATTTGAGAAGAGCTTCGAGGATAGCTAGAGTTTTTATTTCGAAAACTCTATAGTTATGCTGTGCTGCAGTAAACTTTTCTGGACATGAAGCCAGCAGGCCTACAATGTTGCCATGTAGGTCCTTGACTGTACATGCATCCGACGCCGGATACCGACGCATTGCAGATGACCCATATAGGTTCATCTTTATTAATATTTATAGGCTTCAGTATTGGAGCCTTGGTTGCCAGTCTTTTGATGTGCTGAAAGCACATTTCATGGACTGGCATCCATACGAAAGGAACATTGTTCCTTGTCATTATAGACAGTGGTCCAGTATACTGGGCTACATCTGGCATGTACGGGGCTATGTATTGTACTAACCCCAAGAATTGTTGTACGTCGTTGAACGTACGTGGAGTTCGCCATTCGCAAATCCTGTCCATCTTGTCAGTATCCACGTGGATACCTTTATCGTCTATGGAATGTCCAAGACAGTCCACTGTAGCAGAGAAGAGCTTGCATTTTAGCGGCTTGAAGGAAGAAATGATGCTTCCTAAGGCGATCAAGTACATCTCCGATGTGCTTAAACATGTTCTTCTAGGGTATCACTGAAGACAAAGATATTGTCAAGATATGCATGTACATATCTCCCAATAGCGTTGCGAAAGATGAATGTCATCATTTGCTGGAAAGTGGCTGGGGCATTACAATCCCCCCATCATCATGACATTACTGACGAATGTCCCGAAGATGCAGGCGAATGCTGTTTTCCACACATTGCCTGCTTCAGTACGAATTTGTTTGTACGCATCACTAAGATCGATCTTGGATCGATACTTATGTTTGGCTACATCTGTTCGGATGTTATCCTGGTCAGGGAAAGGAGTGACATCCTTTACCGTGTTATCGTTCTGTTGATGATAGTCAATAATGGTACGTAGTGTACCATTTTTCTTTGGAATACAAAGCATAGGTGCAGCCTGCGGAGCAGGTTGCTGTATCCACCAGTTTGATCTGGTGTATTTTACCGATTTTTATCAGTAAGTTGCGTTTTTAGGTGATCTGGGCACCTAGGCATATAATAATTATATTGCCGTTGTTTCATCAATTAGTTTAATTTGATGATTGATTTTCTCGTAGTGGTGGGAGTACCTCTGGTACTCCCCCGCGTATATCTTTATACTCATCGATTATCATCGGTGGATCATCGGTATTTGATCATCCGTAAATGGTCCTTGCTTTTGTAGCGAGGAAAAGTCTATCGGGCTGTCCTCTTGAACTGCCTTGAATTCCTCGTC
>JADNRY010000328.1:0-68363 GCA_015501585.1 Rhodocollybia butyracea
TTCAACAACACCGCTCTTCTCAACTTTGTTCTCATTGACGATAAGGGAGGTCAGGTGGATGGATAAGGAGATGGCTGGCATGCTCTTGTCCGCTTTCTCTTCTATCAAATCGTTTAGTATGGTGAACTTCTTGTGCAAGACTGACATTTTTGAATGTTTGACTTTGAACGGAACCAAGTATGGGAACCCAAAAAAAGCCTTTCTACTTCCTCACCTTACGCACTTGAAGGTCTTCGGCTTATATGTGGGCTGAACTCCAAAAATGGGAGCGTGAGCTCCTGTTTGATGTGATACGTTTCACGATGGTGGGCCGAGTCGGATGAATCCAACCACAGTGGATTGACTTGTCTCCAAAAGGTGACTTTTGATCAGGGAACGCAGTTGCATCGCGAGGGAATGGCAATTATTTCTAGTTTAGCAGGCTTAGAAGTTACAGTATTGCCTATCTTCAATTATCTTATAGTAGTACCATGTTAGTAAAAGTGTTTGATAAACATTTTGGCTCTTGCAGAAATCTACCTACCATAGATACGAGTAGATCCAAACTGAAACTTTGTCCTCGCAAATGTAAACGAATGGCAGCTGGGTACAGCAGACAATGTACTATAAACTCGGAAGGCAGGACTTGGTGATGAAAGAGCCGGTGGGAGATGTCGCTACCGGAGAGCAACCATAAGACAAAAGCTAAAACAGTCACTTGTTTTCTGCTTTTGCCATTGCGCTGCCTTACACTTCTTAGATATCCGACAATGAACCCAGATATTCCAGCTCATTATAGTTCAAGCCTGGCTACTATTTCGAGCGGGTCAGCTTGAACCTTGTTGTGCTAGGTAGGTTCATGATTTCTGCGAGAGGAATAGTTAAGATAATTGGGCCTGCCCTAAGCTACAACGTGATTAACTTCAGGTTGCTTTATTCAAGTTGTTCTCAGTGTTCTTGACTTTCACGATCACTTTACAGTAAATAAAGGCATAGCACGATACACAACATACACAAGGTCAGAGCATTTATGCTTGTCCAATTTCAAGTTCCTCTATCTCTTTTGTGCGGTTCCACAGTTCAATCTCAGCGTCTTTCCAGCCACGTATCGAGGGTCCAATTTGGCTTGACAAGCCTGAAATGTCCTTCTTAAAAACAAAGATTTTTTGATGCAGAAAATGATCTAAAGAACCTCGACACTATATATCCGACCTCATGCTCAAGGATCGAAAAGACGAGCTCGAAAAGCTGAACGTCCTATTGCCCATTTGTCGATCGGAAAGAATGTCCAGCGGTACTCGAGTTTTGGAGGCGGAGTTGTAGAGGAAGTAAGCGTAGAGCTTTCGAGTGTGTTTTAGGAATCGAGCGGTGTTTCAATTGGTTTGAAGGTAGAGGAAGAGTTGGTTTCGAGAGACTTTTCAGGTGGTGAGGTGGTGGGTATGTCCGAGGCCTTTGTTTCAGACATAGATATTTCGGAACCTGTAACATCTTCCTTGAGTGCCTTTCCCTCGTTCTTTTCTCCTTCCCCTTTGTTGACGGCAGTGCCAGCGGGCTGGGCAGCCCCAAAGCAGAAGCACCGGGACTCGCATCTGAACTCGAACCCTCGTTTTCTAGTCTTTCCGATGCTGCCACTTTGTTGTTTGTTCCAGCTTCGTTCGATCTGAATCTTGGTCTCGTTTCCTTTTCCCTCAAGGTTCTTCCCTGCCTTCTCTCCTTGGTCAACGTTCTGCATCTTCCCGCCCGACTCTACCGCTGTGGCTCCAGCGCTCGTTTCCTTCGCTTCACCCCCTCCGCTGCCTCAGTTGCACTTCCACATCATCCGACTTCAATGAGCCAGACCTCAACCCCGCACCCGCAACCGGTCCTGATCTAGATCAACAAGGAGGTCTCGTACGATATAGATGTGGATGACTATGCTGTTCAAAAGTGTGAAATATTCAAGTGTGCTCCCCCCTCACAAATGTGCTCCCCCCCCACAAATCTGGTGTGCTCCCCCTTCAGAAATTCAAGTGCACTCCCCCCTCAGAAATTATGTGTGCTCCCCCTTCACAAATGTGCTCCCCCCTCACAAACCAGTGTGCTCCCCCCTCAGAATTATGTGTGCTCCCCCTTCACATAAATTATTCATTTTGGATTAGTCATGAAAATTACCATATTTGGTAAGGCCCAGTCACTCAGTCATATGACTCCTTAATCTGAACTTACACAGTTACTTAATTATATACTATGGTGAGCAATGTAATCTGCTCTAGACCGGCACAGCTGTAGAATGCCAAGAGCTACCATATTTGGTAAGGCCTAGTCTTGACTCAGTCATATGACTTCCTTAATCTGGATTTATGTACTTATGTCAACTATATTATAGTGAGCAATCTACATGGGCATGTGTCACATGACATTTGTAGGGATGAGTAATGAGCAATGACATATAAGTTTGGGTAAACCCAGATCCAGACTCATGTCTAGGGAGTCGTAGTTCGATGTATAACAGTCATATCTAATCATATCTAATCTAGTCATGTGACTGCTGAGCCCGGGCGGCGATACATGTCACTCTAGGTCACTTCAAGTTATAACTTGCAGCGTTACGATTGTTGTGTCTCACAGCGTTACCGTTGTCGCGTCTTGTCGGCGTTTTAATGTCAGTATAGTTGGTTATCTCGATCCTTGCTTCTTGCTACATTTGACCTGAAAACGCTGTACCCTCAAACCGCTTCAATGTCTGGACTTGGCGCACTGCACCGAACCCCAGTGCTTTTCATTACATGGAAATTGGGTCTCTAGTACGTCTTCTTTATGACTTAGAACCTTTTATAGCCTAATTCATTATGTTTTATGCTAGAAGATGACGAGTCCAGGAGTCATGGAGCCTTGGTTCTGGATGTGTTTACCTTTAAAATTTCAAGTGTCGCTTTTCTCGTTAAATATGGACGAAAGGCCAGGTTTCAAACCGGAGATCTTTTTCGACCATGGTTGCTCAAACACGCAGCCGCTCTTGCTCACATACCTCCCGTTCACCTTCGCCTGCAGGGCTCAGCCGCGGTCCACGCCATCGCCCCCAGGGTCAACCGTCTACTGGGCGTCGTGGTCGAGCTCGAGGATTGAGGATGATTGCAGCACTGGCACCAGTGCTTTTGACGATACCTGAGGCGACACCCAGGGATACTCCTCAGAAAGCAGAGAGTTCTTTTAGCTTGTCCATGCTATCCTCTCTGATGCCGCTGTCGAACGATTTATCCGCTAGCAAATCCCCGGCGATGGATCTATCAACCCCTCCAAAATGGTGGCTTTGCCTTGGTGAACCGAAAAATCCTCCTCCTGCATCTGTTCTTCCTAGTGCACCAGAACGGTTCACTGAAGGGTCATCTGTTAGGCCGAGACCTAAATATGCTCTTCCATGGAGACCTCTTATGTCTTCACCCATAGGATTGATTTCGGCACCAGTATACACCTCTACTCAGTCTCCTGATACCGCAATGGTTACCACTTCTACCTCTGAACCTTCGTACACACCGCGAAAGAAGTTTTCTCCAATGACTGGCTGGGGTAAGTCTGCAGTTGCTTCAGGGAGTAAGCCCAGGGTTCGAGTAGGTACTGGTTCACCCTCGAAATCCATCATCCAGGAGCTTGCGGCTGCAGTTTTGGCATCCCGAAGCTCACCAGCGTCAGCGTCAGCAGAATCTCCATTGAAATGGAACCAGGATTTCCAGACGATTTGTGGGTACGTATTTTCTTATTTTTCAGTCGAATCTTATTCAAGATCTTTTGTTCATGTTTAGGGCTGCAGCAGAGCGTCTTCAAGTGGAACATGTCATTTCACAAGGCGTGCTTGGGCTTCAAACGTTAAACATCAAGCAAGCTGCTGTTTGGCGATGGTATGCTTTTTGTTATTAATTTTTGTTGCTTTTTCTGATATTATGCAGGCCAGCCAATCGTATTACCCAGGCTGACGCCGATGGTAGTGCGATCAGCTTTGCTGACCCAGTTATGCCTGACGACTTCGAGGAAGCTTTGCATGCAGGGGCGCATCTTCAGAATGGCTTTGACTACCCAGTCTGCTTTGGAGGTTGTGCAATGAAATTTTTTTTCATCTGAGAGTCAAAAAAGGATTCCATCCTCGGATCCCCGCGTTTGTCTGTCGATGTACCAAGCGCTGTGGCTATTGGAGCAAGTGGTCTTTTCCCATATTCTCTCATGTGCTTACCACTGCTCTTTCATAGTCATCTTGAACACAATATTCCGATGGCTCGAAAGAGATATGCTCTTTGGAATATTTGAACGCATCAGTAAGTCATGTTTTTTGTATCAGCTGTTTCTTTTTCTTAATAGCCAATTAGATGCAGAAGCCTTCAGAATAGATCTCCTTCCTTCCATCACCTCTGTTTTGCCTAAGCCATCTGAACAGCACGACCTTCCCTCTCAGATATCTTCCAACTCGCCGTCTTCTTCGAAACCTACTGTTGCTGCCCCTGAGCTTCAACCTCAGCCAAGGCCTCGAGCAACCTTTGCTGATCTCAAGGCACTTCTTGGAGCACCGTCAGCAGTGGAAGCAAAGGCAGAGGGCTCTAAACTCAAACCGAGCTTGGGAGTAGCATCGGTTGTACCAAAATCAACACCAATAAAGCACATCAGCATCATTGAACTTAGTGACTCTTCTGACTCAGATAGCGCCTTGGGTATGCAACCAAAGCTGAGGAAACGGAGAAGAGAAGTCGTTCTTAGTGATACACCGGATGCGAGCGACGCACCTGATGTGAACAAGCTTTCAGCACCTCCTCCTGGTTTCAGCGCTCCCTACAGCCAAAGATGCCGACAGACTTTCGGTACAATCTTCTGCGGTTCCCAGCCCTTCTCATATACAGACTCCTGCGAAGCGAATGTTCATTGACCTTACAGGGGAAGATACAGATGATAACGCAGATGAAAGCTTTGAGAGCTCAAAGTCCTTCATCAAGGTTTCTTCGAAAATCCAGCAAAACCCTTGTCGAAAGTTGAAAAAGCTAAACAACGGGAATGGTCAAGAGATGGGAGTGAAGATGCAAGAGAAGCAGACTGTTTCTCATTGAAAGGCCACTGCCACTACCACTCCTGCTTCTGCTACCGCTCTCCTCTTTCCTTCATCTCCCTCATCTCCCAGTGTGCAGGTTGCCTGGAAAGGAAAAGGTCGCGCTGGTAAATTTGCTCTATCATATTTTTTCTTGATATGTAACTGACAATCCTTCGTGTAGTTGACGCAGATCCCTCGATGAGACTTCAAGACCACTTTGAGCGCTGCCTTACTGCATGCCAACGGCTGTTCTGACTCGGTGTTCCAAGAGTTTACCAAGCTTATGCAGCAGTGTGGAAGCTGTGGTTATCAAGTTGTGAAGGGAGTCTGTCATGAATGTTGGTAAGCTGGATTGAATGCCTGGTGTGTTGAGTGCGTGTTGAGTATATGTTGAGCATATGTTTGCTGTTTTTAAGCATAGTATTCTTGTTCTGTTCTTGTGTTTCCATCTTGTGTTCTTGTTCTGTATCTTTGTTTCTTTGTATCTTGTCCAGTTTCGTTTGTTCTGTTTCCTCTCTCTGGTGTTATTGCTTTTTTTTGCTGTCTAGTCTTATTATCTTCATCGTATATTTATGCCATTCCCATCGGCCGCTTCTTGCTCACACTGTCTTTTTTGTTAGTTCACGCTAATTTTTTGATAGTGTTTTTTGTTACAACTTTGTTACTAAGTAATGTCTTAGTAGGTGATAACATGGCTGCGTTCCAAAGTTTTATGAGCATCCAGTGCCAGACATCGCTGCTTTTGCCCACTGTCCCAGTTCATCCTCTCCTCCATCCGCTTCAGAAATCGATTATGATAAGGATTTACCGGTTACCTCTTGCAGTTGCTTTGTCTGGTTGGCAGAAGAGTCGGAGATAGTGGCGGTAGTGGAAGAGTCAGAGGCAGTGCAATAGCGGAAGAAGAAGTACGAACGATGGAAAGGAACAGCAGTGGGCACTTAAAATTTGAAGCGCCCAAACGCGTACCATATGACCAACGTGTGCACGTTTAAATGTGCGTTTCAACGCTGTCAGCCTTTACTCTGCTCCATGCACTTGGGTGCAATCTTTCTATTTTTGCTCTCATTTCTGTATCTTGAGACTTTAAGCATGCCAGGAGGATGTGAGCTCATTAATATTGTCTACTTCCTCCTTCCTTCTTTTGTTCTTGTTGTTGTTTTCTTTCATGCTCTTTATTGCATCAAGAGTTTCTAAACATACCCGAGGGCTCTACTAAGTGGCCTGGCGGACTGTTTGAGACTCTTGTTTTTCTTATGAACTTTCTTCCCTTTGTTGTTTCCCCTTTTTATGACTATTGTTCCTTTACTATTCCTACTAACCCGCGTTACCTTTCTAGTGCGCTCTGGGAAGGAATTCCATGCATATGCACTATCTCCTGGCCAGCCTATCCAAGGTCCCATTTCTTATGATGTGGCTCTTGCTCTTGACGAGTCGCTTTCCAACAATGAAGGCGACTATGATGTTGACCTCGAGGAAGACAAACCTTATCTGGATTCCGCCTCTAGCAGCAAAGTACCTTCTTCCACACTACACTGGCTCTTTTGTCGACGCTGGCAAACACCCGCCTTCTTCCTCTGCTGCCACAGCCAGCACGCCATCCACATCTTCCACTGGAGACGCCCGCATGCCACCGCCATCATCCTCCTTGTGCACCGACGTACATTCTTCTGCAGTTGGCAACACAGCATCTTGCTCCTCATTGCACAGCTATCTGCCTCAGATACTTCACCCCTTCCTCCCTAGATCCGAAAGCACTGCGGTGAAAACCCAGTTACCTCTGCCGCCTGACAAACCAGCGCCTGGGGAGGCCCCTCCTACTACCGGACAGGGCCCTCGTAGAAAGCGGAAATCACAAAAGAACCATAAGAGGTGCAGCGTCAAAAGAAAGATAGAGCAGCAGACTCTGAAAACTGCGCTCAAAGAGGTTACTCGTCGTTGCATTGCAGAGTCGCAGGCCCTTAGTGCCGGAGAGTCCTTTTCAACTGAAGACCTTCCAGTGAACAAGGGCGCATGGTCTGCCCTCAGACAAATCTTTGAGAAAATCCTTCCAGACCTTACTACTATCACCTGCCAAGAATACAAACTGGAGTTAGTCCCTTGGAATGGAAAGTAAGTCCTAGCTTTTTTTTTCTTCATAAAAATCGACTCATAGCTTTCTCTAGGGATTGCCATGCCATTGTCAACAAAGCCGGTCATATCATTGCTGTCCTTGCAGGTAAACCAAAGGACAATAGCTGGGATGGAGTTATGCAGGAACTTATGTCCAAACTCAAGGACGCGCGCAATAACATGTCTTCTACCAAGAAACAGACCTTAAATAAGCGCGGGGACTTTCCTTCAGTATCTGTGGGTAATTCCTTTGGAGGAGGCAGCCAGGTACGCATATTTGTTTCTCAGCTTTGCCTGTTGCTAAATTTCCACATACAGCGTCCTGGTACCTTGGCTTTCTACGGCGAAGCTAACCGTTTTATTCTACTCAATATCATTGCATTCTCGGGCTTCCGTCATCTTGTTGGATTTGCTAATTGTAAGCTTATCCTGCTTTGTTTTTTTTTTGACGTTCTCCATCTGATTTCTTTCTTCAATAGGCATCTTTCAATGCTATGCAGCCAACACGTTTGGACTATACAACGATGATCTCAACACTCTCTTTACCTCCAGCCCTAGACTTATCCGCTGGTTCAATAGTGTTTTTGCAGGCGTCTCACTCAACCTCAGTCCTGAAACAGTCACTTGGCCTCACACAGATAACTATAACCTTGCATTTGGGTGGTGTGCTATCACTGCTCTGGGAAACTTTGATCCAGATCGCGGCGGGCATATGATCCTCTGGGATCTTGGACTAGTCATACGCTTTCCTCCCGGATCTACTATCCTTATCCCCTCTGCATTGCTGACGCATTCGAACATACCTATTCAACCCGGTGAAGAATGCTACTCGATTATCCAATACTCATCATCAGGTCTTTTTTTGCTGGGTCTATAACGGCTTCAAGTTGCATCAGGAAAAGCCATTTTTGCCTAGGTGACCCCAGAGTGGCCTAAAGCAAACTAGGTGACCTATGAATCCTATGGCATCCTAGGAATTTGGGCTCGTCCCTTGCCAGTCAAGGCTCTTGAGGATTCCCTAGGGTATCCTAGGCAAACCCAGGGCAAGCCTAGGTTTGCCCAGGTTTGCCCAGGTGTTCCCCAGATGTTCCCCAGGAGCACCTGGGGAAACCTGGGCAGACCTAGGCTTGCCTAGGGAATCCTCAAGAGCCTTGACTGGCAAGGGACGAGCCCAAATTCCTAGGATGGCATAGGATTCATAGGTCACCTAGTTTGCTTTAGGCCACTCTGGGGTCACCTAGGCAAAAACGGCTTTTCCTGATGTGGATAAGGACTTTATGGCAACCGCTACACCGGAGATGAAGAAGAAGAGAGAGGAGGATAGGAAAACTAGGTGGGGAAATGGGCTTTGCATGTTCTCATTATGGGATGATGTTTGTAAACAGTATGCCAAGAACTAACACACTTCTGTATCGTCATTTACCACCTCCGTACTTCTCTGTAAATATACTTAGGTTCTCAAAACACAACTTATACTCTGTTCGGAACCATTGGCCAAAAGCCATATGAGAATAATATTGATTTAAGTGACATCAAGCCGAAGTTGACCAGTTCCAAGCTTTTTCGTCTCCAGCTGCACTCCTTCATTACGAATTTTTTTGTACTTAACCTCCAACTTAACCAATGCATCCTTCGCTTTTACCAATCACTCCATCTGCCACTGACCAGATCTGACTTTTTCTGTGGCTTCACAGACTCATTCCTCGCCGGCTGTCAATTTGTCAAGTATTTTTCGGACCTTGGTATTATATGGGCAATTTTTGTGTCCTCTTGTTCGTACTGTTGTTTCTTGGAATTCGCTATAGCGGGAAAAACAATATAAGCTGGGCATAGTATTTAAAAGATCAGACATACAGTGATGATTGACGCTTCAAAAAGTTTGAGCTGACATGGTGTTGGGCTGATAGCAACTGGTAATCCCATAATTCTGTTGATTCTTATAGTTGAAAACCTCAGGTTCCGTTCCATTGCATGATACAAGAAATCATACCTGAAATATCTTGAGACGCATGTTGTCGTATTCCTCGCCACGCAATAGGCCTCCCACCAATGTTAATCCTGAGCCATGACAAAGTTGATCCTGATGTAGAGCTTCGATAACATTACTGGTATTGTCGCTAGCTTGCCATATCGTCAGTGGTATCTTCTGACTGTATTGCCAACATAGAGCAGGTAGCGCAAATTTACAGGTAATCTTATCCTGCAGCCAATCTGTGCGGTGGACAAGTAAGTCTCACTTTGTCCGAGGTCCAAACCTACCGTTACCCACAGTCCCACCCTCAGACTGAATTACACTGAGAGTTTGCATCCACGCTTCAGGTGTGCCATCTTTATGTGTTGTACCAGCAATACTGAACATTGCAGTTTTGACAATATCAGATACGCGGCATTTCTGAATATTCCTTGCATAATGAGCAAAACAAAGACGAAAGAGTCTCTCTAAATGCTCATAAGGACTGAGTGAAGAAAGTCGCTTCAAAGGTTCATAAAGATCAAATTTATCCTGTGGGGAAATGGCTTGTAGAAAATCGCCGATACCTGCATTCAGTTGAGTAGATGGTAAAATCATACAGATATGAAGCCACCTTTGCCTTGACCTCGGTGTTGATCTGCCATCCAGGAAAGAATACCATGAAAGTTTATATCGCTCGCAGAGGAGGCATGAATATGACGAAATTGCATTCCACTTCCTGTGTCCTGTTCGACGATTCAATTGATCTCTAGGAGCATGATTTTGTGCGCTTCTGCAGTTTGACGGTTCAAATAAGCTCGAGCATAAACAACAGCTGCGTCAGTCTGTTAATAGGTGGGCTTTTTTTTTTTTTTTGACAAGCAACAACATACTGCATTGGTTCACTCGATCGTAGCCGCCTAATTCAAACTCAAGCCAGCCTGCCACATGTTTGAAACTTATGTCAGACTGTTTATGCCTGGCGTCTTTCACCAGACGCATACTGTTTTCTGCCTTTACACAGATTATCAGACAGAAGGTGTTACTATCGTCACATTGACCCAGAACATCAAAGTCTTCAGGATTGTCCACCTGTTGGTCAAGCCTCATCTCTTCTGCAAAGCGTATGTAACGCTGAGAAGGCAGAAGCCTCAAGTCTTGTTCTTTCTTAAGATGTAAAACACCTGTAGTCGCATATTAATAAATTATGAACATGATAAAAGTTGAAAAAAATTGACCAGTCCAACCAGTCCCAAAAGGATGCACAGTGTGAATAGCAGTGTGGATATAGACCTGCAGATGATCAAGATTTCCGAGGGAAAGATGAAGATCTATGAATGTCGGAAGTTCAAGACTTGGAAGTCAATGTCATAGAAAAGCTTTTGCTCCTTCATGTGTGAGCAATTGGCGCGAAGTCAGATTTGGAAGATTGTGGAGACCTTTGAGAAACTGCACAAGGTCTTGAGTAATAGAGGAAGGTGTTGTTGTAGGTGTAGGAGGTGGATGACAATGAGAGCCGCCACAGACAATCAGGACCTTGGGGCATTTGTCGCGATACACGGCCAAAGGCTCATATATTGTAATTCTGCTCTCGCATCTTGCTCAAATCAAATCAGTCATTGTCATTGTGCTGTCGGACTTTCGATGCTGGTCCTCTAGATAATCGTCAAATTGAGAATAACAGATTACATGTGCAAAATCATACCGCAGTTAACAACCTGAGAGTTACAGTTGCGAATTGTTGTACAAGGTGCCAGAGGTCCATAATGTTGAGCCTTCATATGATTTTCAATTTCGCTCAGTGTAGCTGTTTCATTATAAAACAAAGCACAGAAGTAGCGTCGATCGTATGAGCTTGACCGAATCGCATAATTGAGGTGAAGTCTGGAGTTGGTGCTATCGTAGTGCTCACATCTATTGATAAACTGAGTATAACAAGCTAACCAAGAACAAAACAGACTTACCATATGAGAAGGTCACTGTGAGCATCCTGGAGTTGAAGACGTCCGTCACAAGTAGTTTTAGTCTTATGCCCTCAGGTTGCCTTCTGGGGAACACGATTTATCTCCTTACGCTGTAACAGCTGCTGAGGACTAAGTCGTGTTATCTCAGACAAATGAGCAAGGCAACCGTAGTCACAAAAAGTCGCAAATAATGCAAGGGTCCGGAGATATACATCGCGCTGAGGGTCTATTTCTGCATTCTGACCGGTGAGATCCTGATACATTGACATGGTGGTATCATCGACAGATGTATGACTCCTCGATACCTTCTCATTTGGCACGAAAGGGCAATGTTTAATCCCTTGGCCTAAAAATTCTTAAGATACGAGATAACGGCAAATGAACAACGCTGAACTTACAGGTTGCATATCTCATCAGGCATGGCACTTGTTGTCCATCTGCGTCAACCAGTACTGAAACATATACTGGAGAACATTGACTGTGTGGCTTCCCGAGTGAATACTGAATTGCTGATAGAACATCGCTGTTTTGATTTGGAGAAAGATGGAGAAGATGGCCAATATGTTGATTAGAGTCAACGCCGGTCGTTGGATAATCAAGAAGAGTATTGTGTGGGTACTGGTAGAGATATTGCAGTTTGGTCTGTCATGTCAATTGTATGTTCACATTGACAAGGGTGCCACCTGAGGTTACCACAGGCGCAGACATGAGGTTGGATCGCTGGGCGTGTTCCGATAGTTTATCTGAGCAATAAAGGCGTTTATAGGTCCATGTATTTACAGAGTACAGAGTTATACAGAGCTTCACGTCGTACAACTAGCAGAAACGCAGAAACCTGTCAGTACAGAACAAGTGATAGACAGACACAAACACCACATACTTCTATGGATTCTCCATATCTATGGCATACAAAGTTCTTCGCAGCCAGCTCACTAAATCCAGCGGCACCTGTTACTGGTTGACTTTGGTTGAATAAATAAATCCTCGGAAAGTATCGATATATGGCTCTGGCGTGCCATCGTCGGAGAAAAGAGTGCTGTAGGTGCAGATCCAGTATTGACAAGCGCCACATTAGAAAGGTTTCATTACATGCAGCAGCAAAAGGCCGTTCCACATCAAGTGGTTGTTAAAGGTAAACGAAAATGATTAAATAAATGCGTTACTGGAAGATGTGACAATAGTAGATCACGGAGTCTCGGAGATTCGGCGAGTAACGTGATATGATAAGATATGATTAGATAAGAGTGTTATACATCAAACGGAACCTCCATGTCCAGGCCCAATACTGAATCTTGTGGACAATTAATAATTAAATCTGAAAAAGGAAACTCACGGCGACGCTAAGGCGCCTATTTTAGCGCTCAAAACCACGCAACGGGACTGCATCGGTTACCACCGGTTCTGTAAATTCTAAGATTTTACAGAACCTTGCACTGAACTGCAGTGCACCGGTGCAGCATTACATAAAGGTGCACCGCGGTTCAGTGCAGTGCAGTTTTCAGTTTTTATTGGTTATATGAACTGCACTTTCGAACCCTAGAAATTAGTATCTGAACTTTGAAGCGCCCAGTAGTGTGTGGCATGGGTATGGCCGGTATGGCCGGTTTCCGGGTCGGGTACTCTGTCAGGTCCAGGTCTGACTACCCGGCACCCGTTAACCTGAGTCCACCCGGAACACTCAAAATTTTATTTAATTCAGTGTCAAAGCAGGATTTGAACCTGCAGCCTTGTTCTCAGTTCTAAGGCTTTACCCAGCATAGTTAACCACTATGCCAACATGACATTGATATTTCGCAGCTTCAGAAAATTTATATGGGACAACTGAACACCTGGCAGGTAAGCGCCTGGGAACCCGTAGCCGTGTACATAGGTATGGGTATAGTGCCGGGTCGGGTTGGCTTTTTAGGTACCCGACCTACTAAGCCACACACTAGCACCCAGAGGGCGCTTCAGCAGTCTTTATTGCCCACTGGCTGTAAATTACTATTAGTTACAACAGTAAGGCCTGTGGTAGTAGAAGAAGTTTAAAGTGTGTCAGTGACTTCTCCACAAGTCTAACCTGCAAGAATGACTCGGAATCCTGCGCCGTGCGGCCAAATGTACAATCACACTCTTGAGTCCCATAACATGTAACAGGACTCAACTAGGGAGCATGGGTATTTGGCAATTAGTAATGCATAACAAGAGGGTTTTTCAAGGTTTTTCATGAAACAGTACCAATTTTTGATAGTGGGCCTTCAGCCCGCCCATTCATTTGCACATACTCTATGGTACTATGTGCAATTTGCAATGAATAATTACTATACAGTATGTATTAGAAAGTGATAGATGAAAGTAGCACTGCCAGGACTCGCCCTGACCAGAATCATGACCAGAACTGTGAGTTATGTGCAAGCAATCCACTGAATTGGCAATGATTTGGTCTAAGATTTTTGTGTTTTGAGGATAGATAGAGTACTTACTAAGTATATCCTAGTAATCCAACTAGTAGTAGCATAAAAATCATAAGCAGTGTGGGATGTTGGTATGGAATGGCCACACTGCATGCAAATCACCATAAATTTTGGTGCAAATAGTAAAATTATGTTAAAATTGTATGAAACCTCATACAATTTTAACATAATCTTACTACCTTCACACATGTTTAACATAATTTTACTACTTCCACAAAAATTTATGTTGATTTGCAGGCAGTGCCATGGTCGACTTCTTTACCTGCACAATCATCAAGTCCATACTTTCAAGTTTCAACATTGAACAACTTGAAGTCTGGACCTTTTGTTTCAAGGTTTTACTTTTGAATTGGTATTGTAAGTATACCCAGGTAGGAGCTAGAAACTTATGTGTCATTGCTCATTACTCATCCCTACAAATGTCATGTGACACATGCCCATGTAGATTGCTCACTATAATATAGTTGACATAAGTACATAAATCCAGATTAAGGAAGTCATATGACTGAGTCAAGACTAGGCCTTACCAAATATGGTAGCTCTTGGCATTCTACAGCTGTGCCGGTCTAGAGCAGATTACATTGCTCACCATAGTATATAATTAAGTAACTGTGTAAGTTCAGATTAAGGAGTCATATGACTGAGTGACTGGGCCTTACCAAATATGGTAATTTTCATGACTAATCCAAAATGAATAATTTATGTGAAGGGGGAGCACACATAATTCTGAGGGGGGAGCACACTGGTTTGTGAGGGGGAGCACATTTGTGAAGGGGGAGCACACATAATTTCTGAGGGGGGAGTGCACTTGAATTTCTGAAGGGGGAGCACACCAGATTTATGGGGGGGGAGCACATTTGTGAGGGGGGAGCACACTTGAATATTTCACACTTTTGAACAGCATAGATGACGGTGGTATAAGATGACAGTGAAGGCGGTGAGATGATGTTTATCGGTGGCAGCGGTGGATGATTCCTCTGCCTCCTATCCGTACTGGGAGTAGAAAACGGGGAAAAGCCATCGTGACACCCTGTAAACTGTCTACACTGTAGGAATTTATGGATAGGCAGATTTGCAAGTGCCTCCGTGTACAAACCTGGACTGACTCATATGGACTGGAGTCATAATGTGTCAATATTGCATTGACTCATTTGTAGTACATAGTTACTGTGCATTGAGTCAT
This sequence comes from Rhodocollybia butyracea, assembly GCA_015501585.1. Classification (NCBI taxonomy): domain Eukaryota; kingdom Fungi; phylum Basidiomycota; class Agaricomycetes; order Agaricales; family Omphalotaceae; genus Rhodocollybia; species Rhodocollybia butyracea. The sequence continues at coordinate 14,687 of JADNRY010000328.1, forward strand.
TGACTGTGCATGACTGTGCAATGATTCTAAATGACTCATAATGACTTGCCTGGACTTATAGCAAGTCAATTCCCTTATATAGTGTAGTATACAGTTGTATTGTATATAAGTACCTAGTTTTATGGAATGAGACTCCATCGGGTTGTTGACCCAGGGCTTTACCCATCTCTACCCTCTGGTGTGCTATTGTCCCTACATTTGGAGGATGAGCGTAGCTTGTATCTGAGTTTTTCCCCCTTTACAACAACATACACTACTTGTACTCATTTGACTGGCGTTACTCCCCCTTCGTACGCTCTCAAATATCGGAGAATTGTGTGCACGATGAAGCATCCGCCGGCGCATGTCGGTGCGGTTGTTTTGAATTCCCTGCCTAATTTGCTAGATAGGGTAGGACCGGAAGTTGTTGACGAAGCACCAAGATTGATGGAACACCAGGATTGTTGGCCCAGCTATGCTGCCTCCTCTCGCTTTCACCGTCTTCCTGCTTTAGTTCATTTCTTTCTTTAACCACTCTCCTGTTAAACATCTTTCTACCAGTCTCTTCGTGGTTGGGTTCATTTGTCGAACTTCGGAATCCTGCACTAGGGGCTCAAGCATATTACGGATCTGTGTTCTCTTGTAGGAGAACGAACGGAGTTGGGTTCTGGTTAAAAGAGGGTGTAAGACACGAAGATAAGCGTGTTGCAGCTGAGTGACATCAAATGAGATTAAGAAAGAAATAATAAATAGATAAAAGGCATATACCCACCCCCTCATTATCTCCAGCCTCATCCAAATCGGGCAATTCCCTCAAAAAAATATCGACCAGCACACATAAATCGTTGGTGTAAAAATACCCTTCAGTCCCCCTCGTCGTAAAGAGTAAGTAGAGTAATTTCAGCACTAACAGTCGTATGAAAATGTCCTCCTGTGCGCGGTTAAGCATGAATATCATATGTTCGGCAAATGTCTGGGAAGTTCCGGTCCCCAGACGACGAATGAGAAGGCGAAGGACGCGGTTTTTGACCCTTTCACTGGATGAATTGCGTCCGGGTTCCAACGATGCAACCATAAACTGTTCATTCAGAGCAAGAAGGAGCTTGATAACAGAATAATTGAATGTATCACCTTGCATATGCCGAGTTTCTTCGATGAGGTCAAACAGGTGATCCAGATAATTGTCGGGCCAGGCATTGAGATCCTGTACTGACATCTGATGTACCCTACACCTCTCGTACAGCAGATTGGCGCTTAAACTCCGTAGCTTGGCTTTGGTGGCTACGTGAAGATTTATTTCCTCTACGTCGGAATCTAATTCCAATTCCAGTAGAACGTTGTCCATTAGTGGCGGCAACAGAGATTTCCATCGCAGTCTGGTTCTAAAGGAATCGGGTTTTCGACGACCGAAAGAAAGCAGGACATGTAATGCGATGAGCTGAGTATCTGGGTTGCCGTTACTTTTCGCTTCAGAAGTGACAATATCGCTCATGCGCTTGGAATGAGATTGGAATAGTTCAGAATCGAGAAGCATAGCGCAGGCGAAGTCCAGTTGCAATGGATCTTGTAGATATTGTTCTGTCAACGTTTTGTTAGTTTAGGCAAACTGATGATGATGACACTGACGATGGTACGCTGCACACAGTCCCAGCGACCTTCGTAGTGTCAAATCCAGGTATTCCAAAGTTGGGATGTTGTGTTTTGGTATTGTGAGTATGTCTTCTAGTTCTATATTACATTGAACAGTGGTTAGTATAATAATGGGAAATCAAGAGACTAACACACCAGACCAGAATTGTTGAGCATTATCAACGAGATGGACGATATCTGAATCGTCTTCCATTGTCGGCATCGCTGGAATAGCAAAGCTTACTTATCCGTGTGCGCAAGTAGAGAAAACTCGTGGTCGTTTAGCGCCTGATCCAAAGGGAACAGGCTAGCTGTCGTGTACTTATAGTGTATGTACGTATCAGGTACAAGTCTAGAGAGTATTGATAATTGAACAGATACAGGCACTCCAGGCAAAACCGAGTTTGTCATCTACCCAAAAACAGGTGCAATCTTCTCAACCCCCATCAGATATAAGCGCTTAAGCCCAGAAGTCAATGTACCGGGACTCCGTGTTCGTGCACATGACATGGAAGGAGATAAGAAGGTCAGTATCTGAATACGCGCACTGGTTCAAGGGGCAGCAGGCAGCCGCGTGTTTGATAAATTTGAGTCAAGTTTTCCCAAAATTCTCCTCGAGATTGTCCTCGTCCCCGAACGTGCTGCAATGCCATGGTGGTCTCGGTTCTCCAGGCGAAAATCAAGCTCTTCGTCTACCAAAAAACAGATAAAATCTTCCAAAGCGAGTTCCTCTTTGCAAAGGCCAACTGTCGCCACTTCTGTAGACACTGCACCGTCGGAGCCATCCGTCCCCCCCAAATCACTGCCACCTGAGTCTATGGCCATCCCGTCTCAGTCAACTCCGAGTTTGGGTGTCGAATCGGAGACCACGTCAGATATAAGCTCAGATGTAGATTGCCCAAAACCTGCTTCTAAAACAAAGCAGCGCATCCTTTTCGGAGTCAGGGGAGTACTCAAAGTTGCTGTGGTTGCGTTGAAGGCCGCCCCGATCTCGGGGCTTGATGCAATTCCTTCCACTTTGCTCTCGTTTCTCGATTTATACGAGGTACTTCGTCTAGAACCTTTACTTCAATGAGAAATATTGACTTTTATTCCTTTAGCAAGCAGATAGTAATGAGGAGAATCTGAAAAACTTGCAATCCAGCGTGCAAGATTTCATTGACCGGGTGATTGAGCCTATGGGGTCATCTGAAGATATCTCGGAGGAATTTCAGGGCCGAGTCAGAGAACTTTGCAGGTACGAATGACCCAGCCCTTGCGCGGAGCTTCTTGTCCATTCCCGTTTTCCTACTAGTAAATTGGAAGTACAATGCAGTGAACTGTCCAAACTTCTTAACCACAAGGTACACGGAAAGAATATACTGTTTGCTGCCAGAAATATGGTACAAATCACTGATACCCGACTTGCGGTTGATACTGCTATCCGTAATTTCAGCGTAAGGTTCTCAGATCCCTCAAACCACTTGTCCTCACGCCCACTCTTTGCCTTTTGCATTTAGACAGACACAATTATTCAGATATGGATTACAACTCATCAAACTCTAGTGAAAAGTAAGTTATTCTACCAAATCTCCCTAATCACATTGTTGAAACCCTTGCATGTGCTACTTAGGTACTATTGACCAACTCATGATGGCCCAAGCCAGCTACCTCAGTGTTTGGAAAGATGGATGTCATCCTGATACCAGGGTTGGCGTTCGCCATCGTCTCACAACCCATCTTTCCAATCATCTCAACCCTCTTGTGGTCCTTCAATCATCTCCTGGGATGGGGAAGACCGCCATTGCAAAGAGCATTGCGGCCGAATACGACCAGCAGAAACGACTCGGAGCATCGTTCTTCTTTGACAAAGCCGGAGCGAAACGATCCACTGACTCTGCAGAGTTATTTGTCTCAACTTTGGCGTGTCAGTTGGCTGAACACCATCCTCGTTATCGAAACGCCCTTTTCAAACTCCTCCACAATGATTCCCAGTTGCTATCTCGCTCAGGACAAGATCAGTTGAAACGGCTTATAATTGATCCTATGAATGCGATACACAAGATTAATCCTTCCGATCTACCTTCCGTGATAATCCTAGATGGCTTGGACGAATGTGGGAATTGGAGAGCCCTAGAACTCCTTATGGAAATTGTGATTGAGCTTGTACGCAATCTATCATACTTTCAATTTCTCATCAGCTCTCGCCCCGAACCAGAAATCGTCGATGCACTCCGTGGCTACTCTTCTAATATACCCACGGAGAATTTGGACAACGTACCCTCTGACTCAACTACCAGAGATATTTTGACCTACATTGATGAGTGCCTCGAGAATCTTCCGTCCCGCGGATCGACTCGCTGGCCTCCACCTCAACAGGACAGGTGGGAATGTGGGAGTCATTGTGGTGGCATATTCGAAATTGCCAGAATCCGGATGCGCATTTTGGAGGAGTCAAGAGGTGTACCCATGGAGGATGTGTTCCAGGAACTTGTGAATGACACTCGAAGTGGGATTCCGACATACACAAACGAGTATTTGCGTATACTGCGAAAGGCATACATTGAGCCATTCGCGCCCGGGGAGAGCTCGGAGTTGAACAAGAGACGGGAAGCGACAAAGAGGTTGGTGCTGGCGCGGTTTCGGCTGGTTGTGGGTGCTCTGGTTGCTTTAATCGAGCCGCTACCCCTGAAGTCACTCACTCAACTCCTCAAGATGCCAAGAAGCGAGGCAGCATCAGCGTTGCGACCAATTAGCTCTGTCCTCAATGTTCCCGATGATGAGGCTGCTCCCATTCATTTTTTTCACGCAACAGCACAAGAATTTCTCACTGGGGAACCAGAAGGGAGTGATGAGGATAAGGTGTTCTTCTTTGATGATGTGCAAGGCACATTCCTCGCACCACTTTGTTTGGAGCCAATGATCAAGGCTTTTTGCCCTGGGTATCTACTCACGTTCTCCCACGTCGCAGAAGCAAGAGTACCCGGCTCTATCATCTTTGAGGGTACTATGCATATGAAACTCTCAGCGCACCTTTTGTATGCAATGGACCACTGGACCAAGCATTTTCCTGATTCTAAAGCTGCTCCATCCACCCTGTGGGATCTTATGTGGAATTTCATATCAACATGTCTTGTTGCATGGTTTGAGCTGGCTGCATTGGCAGACAGGATGGATGACACATATCTTCATATTCCTAAAGTCATCCAAAGACTTGAAGAGCTGTCAGCAATATTACAGAGACGTGATAATCAGGATATGCCTCCCTCTGAAAAATCAACAATCGCATTGGGTGCAGTATTGACCGCATTAAAGATGCTAAAACCTATAACGTCTGAATCACTTAACAACAATCGAAAATCTGTCTTTGTTCAATACCTCCGTCCCTTGTCTGAGCTCAGCCATCTCCTTGTCACTCAATATCATATATCTCCATACCGAATAGTCGCAAGCACACCCGAACACACTTCTATTCCTATGTCATATTTCACAACTGCTGGGCAAGGCCACACTCCTTTGTCTTCGGATACCTTCATGTATCCTCCTGCTCATGTGGTGCAGTCAGCACTTTCTTCAGATGGGGAGCTTGTTGCGCTATCGTTCCAAGATGGTAGCTTTCGGGTTGTCCACTCTGAGCATAGTAAACTTGCCTGGACTCCAAATCTGCCCTTGGAATGGAATTCAAAGCCAGTACCCAAGTTTCGCTGGATTGAGTTCGCGTTTTCAAACACTCGAGTCGTTGGAGAAGACGGTGATGGAATGGTGTGGTTGATTGGTCCAGATAACGTTCTTGATGTATTGGGACCCCTTCCATTTCCCAGGTCCGATTCAAGGGCAGTTGTGTCGCCGGATGGCAATCACATATTCCGTGTTTCACTTGAGCGTGCTCCTGAAGGATGGTCTCATTTGACAGTCCTACTCGAGGTCCTTGGTAGTGAGATATCTGTTCGTTCTCTTGCTAAACCGACCAGACACAGCGGAATTTCTGGTACCTCGCTTTCTCTTGGGTTTTCCCATGATGGAACACATGTTGGTGCCTTTGAAGATGTCTCCAGCCGGGCTGTTGCTCACGTCTGGTCTGTTGCCACCACTGCCCACGTTGGCTCATACATTATCAGCAATTTTAAGTGTAGTAGAGCCCATTTTGACCCCTCAGCGTATGCGCCCCTTCACGAGTCATATACATATGCTGACCATGGAGAATTATACGAACCATTTGGGCCCGACGACTCCGATCAGAAATGCACCCTCAAATTCTATCCGCCTGGACATTTGGACACACAGCAAACATTGAATCAAGGGGACAACCCAGATCATCCCTCCACCTTGCCCAAGTTTCCCGTTCTGTCGTCAGTCTTTTGGGAGGTTGCAGGCGGGAATTCGGATGCATTCAGAGCTGCAAGTCAGATGTTGGGCCCTACAAGTATCATCCCTGATAAGCACGGCTCTATGTACTGCAACGGAGAAGTTATTGCATACCTGATAGCCGATCTGAGGTCACCTCAGTCTCGTCAACTTCGATACAGTATTCACAAAGGAAGGGTACGAGTTCTCCTTGGTCCTGGGCCAACAGGAAAACTTCGGGATTTTGACACACAGTCTTACTTCGAGGAAGGAGCTTTTCTTGTTCCTCCCCTTTTGTTTGATCTTTCCAGGGAATACACCCAGATTCTCTCACTCCAAACGAGATGATTGCTGAAGGAGTAAGCCCACAAGTAGATCCCCTGTATTTGAACTTTTGAAGAACCTTAGATAGTTTTTACCCTGTAAATATTCCGTTACATGAATTCGTCGAGATCCCAACATCAGCCTGAGCAACTAGCTCTATGGAAGTCAAGGTCCCATGTTGAGCGTTGCTATGGATATCCGACGTATTGTCCCAGTCGCATTGTCTCTCATCCTTGTCGGTCAGTGATTTTAGGTACCGGGGATGCTAGTGGATGCTAAATCATGCATCTCAGGGGGGATGGGTTATAGGCGTGAACTAGTGCATGCTGTCGCGGCTGACTCGTTGAGTGTCCACACCCTCATTGTGGGCTCATTGTTCATAATTCCGACAGCTCGAAATGCAGACCTCTCTTCAGCTCCTCTCAATGGACTTCTCAATTTACTCATGGATTCTTCGATGTTGTCCAAACCTTGTCCCTGACCTCGTCCAGCTCTCGCGGCTCTGTCTGAAATCATCGATAATAGTAGATTGAAAAGGTTGTTAAAGGTGGAGGGGTGGCGAGCCCGGGCTCTCTCTTGTGCTAGGTAACGCGGATCCGCTCTCGATACATAGATCCAACCAATGTCCACTCCAAGGCTTTACTGAGCAGCTCTCCAAGTCTTTCGCCTGAACTCAAAACTTAACACAGGGCAACAAATGACATGACATTCCAAATCGAAGGCGTGGTATGTATCCTGAAAGTCTACGCACAAATATTACATATGCTTATATATGCACAACCAGCTACCTAGTTGTAGTACCATCAATTTACATAAACAGCTCATACCCCTCACAACGACATATGAACGAATTACTTCTCTAATAATCTAACACGTCACATACCACCGTCCCATGACAAAACGCACTAGTCCTAGTCCTGCCCAGTCGCAACTTCATCCCCGGCATCCTACCCCCAGCTCTCGCCCAAAACATCCCCTCCTTGGGATGCACCATCTCCGCCCACGTGCGTTCCTCCCCGGTTGAGCGGGTGATGTAGATGTTTGGATCGACGGAATCGGCGGGTTCGGTGGTGGGGGAAGAGAGTTTTTGGTTATACAAAAGACAATGAACTATAAACCAGGAAGCAGGAGTCGGTGGGAGATTTTGCTACCAGAGCAAGAATGAGACGAAATGTGAAACGGTCACTTGTTTTCTGGTTTCGCGTTGCCTTACACTTCTTAGATACCCCACGGAGAAATCCCAACTCAAAGTTATAGTTAAAGCCTGGCTATTTTGATTTTGCGCCAGGTTTATCATCATGATTTCTGGGAGAGGAATAGAGTATCGAATCAAATTCTAGTATACAATTAATGATAGTTAGGCCTGCCCTAAGTCAAAACGTGATTAATCGGGCCATCTTCAGGTTGTTCTGATTCATTGTTTTTGACTTTTACGACAACTTGACAGAAAGGCATAGCACGATACACAACATACACAAGGTCAGAGCATTTATGCTTGTCTGATTTCAAACTCCTCTATCTCAATGAGGCTCTTTCGTGCAGTTCCACAGTTCGATCTCAGCGTACAATGGCGAAGTATCTTTCCCAACGTATCGAGGGTCTGATTTGGCTTGACAAGACCGAAATATCCTTCTTAAAAGCGAAGATTTTTGATGCAGAAACCATGATAAAGAACTTCGACACTGATAAATCCGACCTCACGCTCAAGGGCCGAAAAGACGAGCTCGAAAAGCTGAAGAACATTCTATCGCCCATTCGTCAAGTACCGCTGGACGTACTTTCTGAAATATTTGACCTATCTTGTTGTATCGACCGCCATGTCACATCCTTGAGATGCACAATCTCCGCCCACGTGTGTTCCTCTCAGGGGAATCGGCGGGTTTATAGCTTTGAAGGTGGGGGTGTAGAGGAAGCTGGCGCAGATGTAGAGCTTTCAAGTGTGTTTTCGGAATCGAGTGGTGTTTCGGTTGGTTTAGAGCAGGAGAGTCGTTTTCGAGAGAGTTTTCGGGTGCTGCGGTCGAGGATACGATGTCCGAGGTGTTCGGTTCAGGCGTAGATATTTAGTATTCACATCATCCGCCATGAGTGCCTCTCCCTCGCTGACTACAACACTAACAGGCTGGGTACCTCCATAGCAGAAGCACCAAGGCTCGAATCTGAACTTGAGCCATCCTTTGTTGTTGACTTCTTTTTCTCCATGCGAAGACATTCTGCACCTTTCCTTCCGTCTCCTCTATCGCTGCCGCTGTGGGTCCACTGCTCATTTCTGTCGCTTCAGCTCCCTCCGCTGACACTGCCAGCCGCGAACCCATTCCCAACATCCTCTGGTTTCAACAACAAACCTGGCTTCGACCTTGCACCTGCACCCGCAACCAGTCCCGATCCAGACATTGGTCTCAGAGCTCTAGCAACTGCACGGGCGGCAGCACACCTCCCACACCACGAGAAGGCGTGCCAGGCCTCGAGGACGGAGTAACAGGCCTGGAATCCGGTAACGAGATTTTCATCGGGTCTATAGGCGTCGTAGGCTGTACAGGGGAGTAGACTGGGGAACAGGCGGTAGAAGAGTCGGATAATACAGGGTTGGATTCAGTCATGGTTGAAACGTTGATGTTCGGGTTGGAGTTAGGATTGGGATTGGAGTCGACGTTGGAATCGGCGTGGGTATTGGTAGTAGGGGCTGTCGGATTACCGCGCGCAGATCCTCTTCGGCCTTTGTTCCGTTTTGATAAAGGAGGACACTGATAATCTTTGCCCCATACCCTCTCAATGACCCCACTCCTCACAAATGCCCATAAAGAACATGTTGTGCGGAGACGGGCCAGGCCATTTGAGCCTCCATATCCATCTGGCGTGTTATAGGAATGATGGAGGGCTGATACCGAACGGATAGGGTAAATCGTCGAAGAGTTAAGGGATGTAATAGAAGATATTGATGATCTGCCCCGTTGTGCTCATGCTGGATGAGGAGGCGGTGGCAACGACCGTATATGTATGTGCAAGATGCTGAGAACCTTGTGAGACTGCGGGAGATTTACCTATCTTCGTTCATAATCTTCGCTAACCAAACGACCTCGTCATCGCTGGCAACAACGTATAAGTAAGGTACTCGCACTGGCGCAAAGTACGGAATTGACCGACAAACGCCAAAAACTCTTGATATGGTGGACGTCTTTTCAAAAACCTCAAACCGATGTTTCTTCTACAAACTTTCCTTTCCCAATTTTGCTTCCCAATTCCTCCCTGTCTCTCACTTTCTCCGACTTTTTCCAATCTCTCCCAATGCCTCCACCGCACCTTTAGTGCCTCTTCAGTTCCGCCCAATTTCTGTTCAACCAAATGTTTCTCAAATCTACCATTGGTTTGTGAACACGCATCGCACTCGGATTTATTTGAGAAAAGTGTAGAGTTTAGCCTTCAGATAAGCAAGGAAGGAGATTCAACTCCTAGGTTCGAAGGAAGAAGTGGCTTTGTCATCGTCGCTGTCGTTCGTGGTAAGCTGCCGTGAGAACGAAGCGAAGTATTACTAATTATTTGTCCAGCGTCTCTGGTTCCATGACTTTCATAAAAAGACACATACACAAGGTCAGAGCATCAATGCTTGTCTAATTGCAGTTTCCCCTATCTTACTGATGATCGTTTGTGCGGCCGTGCAGTTCCGTCGTTCAATCTCGGTGTAAAATGGTGTTTCCCAGCGTATCGAGGTTTGAATTTGAATTGAAAAGCTGAAATACTGCTCTTCAAAGTAAAGATTTCTGATGCAGAAGCCGAGATAAATTACCTCGAAACTGATCGAGATTAATCCGACCTCAAGACGAGCTCAAAAAATTCTATCTCCCATTTGTCAAGTATCGCTGGACGTACTTTTCAAAATATTTGTCCTACCACGCATACGGTACTACTATTCTGCTATTCTACTAGTTTGAATTGACACGCTCTCTTGGCAGGTTACCGCGTAATAAGAATGAGAACGCAGCTCCCTTTCGACATTGCTCCAAGGATGGCGTTTTGGGGTTTTCCCCTTTGACACGTTGTTGGCTGAGTCTGGCTTACAACGAGACAAAACGGTATATTCAAAGCTCAAACCGACACATATCAGTTCATTATTGCGTATTGACCCAGTGTTAGCTGGCTGGATGCAAACACAAATACTAGAACTTCACCCGCTTACAAGATCGCGTTGCAACCTCAAATGAGGAATTCGTCTTGACATCGTTCCTCTACCCCCCGGGGGCAAGAATTAGAACTTTACCAGTTGCTTTCGTTAATTCACCCACTACTCGGAAACCCAATTTCAAAAGATACACCTGCTTACACGCTCAACGACATCCACTCCCATCACAAATTGAAACCCCTCTCCTCCGTTCGCTCTTTTGATTCGTTCCATCCAGAGTAAAACCTGGCAGGCCATCCATGATAGTGACTTGGGTATGCGGTATGACTGCAAGCCACATACCCAGGGAGCTAGACTTCAGGTGCTGGAAAATATGAGAAATGGGCCATTGACTCACAGTCCTCTTTAGGATACAGGATATGTGGCATTGGCACGCTACTCTAGGACTTTTGCAACTGCCCTCAGGGATATTTTGAGTGAAAATCCAGATGTTCCTAGAAAGGGTCTAAAAGAGTATATCTCGGGGCTTTTGATTGAGCCCTGGAATATAGTTCAGAAATTGGGCCTCATGGGAACATATACCCCTGTACTCGTCCAAATTCTGCAATATTTTATTCCAGCAATACAACATCAAAAAATGCCTGGGTTGAAATTTTTTTCTTACAAGCTGCCCAGAGCAGCCCATGAATAATCTTGTTCATTCAAAAAGTCAACTGGAAAAAAAGGCAGTTTGAGCCTCCGTATCCATCTGGCGTGTTATAGGAATGATGAAGAGCATGAATAAATAGCGCAGTGATCAATGTCATTGATGTGTTGATCAGGTTCCGAGTCGACGGAGGGGACTTAACTTAAAGTTGAAGATCTCTCCTCCGAAAGCAATGTGTCACTTATAATTTGGAGGAGTATACGCCGGGTATTGTTGTAACTTTGAAGGATTGGACTGGTGCTTGACATCGTTCTGTGGTGATGAAAATGTGCATGTTGCCTCTGTCAACCCACACACTGGGAGGGAAGGAAGGAAGGATCTATACCATGGCACGGTCAAATCAATTTCAAAAGCTACACCTGCTCACGCACTCGATGCTATCCCTTCGTACTCACCTAGCTTATTGGTTCATCATCAGCTCTCCCACGGTGATTTTGTATGTAATTAGACGGTCTGGACTGAATTACTTTCCGGTTACATCAAACTTTCACAATTCGGTCTCTGGCTTCTTGTCAGCCTTTCAGTGCATGGCCCTCTGCTGGCGTTAGCTCACTCTTCATCCACATTGGCTCAGTCTATAAGTAGTCATGGACCATGATTCTCACTGGGTGTCAGGCATAAAGAATGCCGCCGAATGCGTGTACTGCCTGAGCTCACACCGGGGGCAAGGACCATGGCAGTTGAATTCTGACTGCCTTTAACGCAGTGGTCAAGGCAGTAGGGTAGGCAGCTGATACCCGGCATAGCCGGTTTGGTGTAATGGTGACTGTGTCAGCACAGTTATCGGCATCAATGATGCCGCACCATATCGCTACTGTGACCATACGACTTACGGTTGTATACATACTGCTAGTAGTGTACCCAGGGACTTCATAGTATGGCACCGGTAAAAACGCAGTGTATGACCATGAAAATCACCTCTTTTGAGGAAACTATCTACCCATTTATGAGAGTAACCTAAAAACTTGCTTTAAAATATCCCCAAGTCCTTGGTCCTTCTTCTCCTAAGCTTGGATGTTTGTAAACTTGAAGAATAAATACTAAAATAACTGGTGGCTCAAAAGGGCTTCAAGCTAGTACCATAAACTTGAAGGGGAATAACATGTGCCCTTGGCCCCTTACTCTTGAGAAAATGTGCCTTATGGGGTTAGTCTGATTGTTGCACAGTGCATTGAGATACAGTGCTAGGAGGAGAAGAGCCAACAGTTTTCAATGTGATGTGATTTTTATTCGATTTTCAGGGCTATACACTAAATTTTACCTGCACCATACCATATAGTCCTTAGTACAGCTACAGTACTACTAAATACCATATGCAAAGTGTTTCACCATATTTGGAAATGTCAAAGCGCCTGTCATGTGACTTCATGGATCGGCGTTCCATTTTCGCTTACTCCACTTACCGCGGTACTGCTTCCTGCTGCAAAAATGAAAGCTTCTTGATATTTAATTGTTTCGCAAATGTAATTTTGGGATTTGTGGGCTTCGAAATCAATATGTGATCCTTTTTCTGTTTTGCAGATGCCACAACGTTGGAAAACTTGGAATTTGTGGGCTCTTGCCTTCTTATTATTTTTTCTTTTTTGCAAGAGCAGCCTCATTCCTTTGACTCTAATACACCCAGTCTCTTGTACTCTTGGACCAAGCTCAAACCTTAATTTAGAAGACTGTTAGTTTTTTGGGTGTCCCTCAGTCCGGGTAGTAGATATCTTTATCTGCACCTCAGGAGATCTGATGCTTATGCTCGCCATGCGGGGGTTGACTACAGTTATCAGTGCCCGCCGGAGGTTAAACAAGCAATTTCCGCTCAAGTCCTGGTTTTCTGACGATCCTTACACTGAGTCAGTGTTTGTTATTGACTTTTTGGAATGCAATTCCGCAGTATACATTCTGAGTATGGACCTTTTACTGGATGCACTTTACCTTTTCCATATGAAGTCTCAAAGTAGCATCTTGCAGGACTCGTACCTGCCACACGCTTGGCGTGGTGGCCCACACTCGCAAGTGATGCCCTGACACAGTCATCATTACACCAACCTGGCTATGCCGGATATCAACTGCCTACCCTACTGCCTTGACCACTGCGTTAAAGGCAGTCAGCATTCAACTGCCACGGTCCTTGCCCCCGGTGTCAGGCTTTTCAATGAAGTACTTTCAATGGACTGACAATATTGATTAGCGCTTAGGGAACAAAGCTGCATTGGCCTAGATTTGGGAACAACCTTTTTCAAATAATGGCAGTGAGCACTCAATTTTAATCAATGCCTCTTATACTTATTGCTGCCTTAGATCCTTCCAGGATGTGGTCCTGTGGACATCAACAACTCTAGTTTCACCGCCATCCACAGATAGCAATATAAAACTAGAGATGGACACAAGTCCGGGTCCCGGACAACCCAGATCCGCCGCGCGGGTACCGGCGGAAAATAATCCTGACCCGTGACTGACCCGGACCCATGGGAAACGGGTACCTGGATCCGCTGGATCCAGGTCATGCAGGTCAATCTGCGGGTATTGGTACTAGAATGGTACTTTACAAGGTCCGGAAGTCACCAAAGGATGACCTGTGACTGACCTGAATCCGGCGGATCCGGGTCAGACAGGTATTCCCACGTGTCGAATCCACGGGTCACCTGTTAGGACCTGGACTCGTGTCCATCCTTATATAAAACTCCTATGTTCATTGAACCCCAGATCAACCCCAGATCAATGGTTCTTGACAGCTGTCAGCTTTTGATATGTGCCATCATTGCTCATATGGACCAGTGGGTATTTAAGCTGTAGTGCATAGTACATACCTTGTTTGACTCCTCACTTTCCCACTAGATCATCTTTTTGCATCTGCTGTGCCAAATCGAAGCTCTTCAATCCCTATGTAAGTCAATGCCAGAAATGTGGATAAGGAACCAATGCCTTATTGTCTTTTACTTTTCAGCTGTATGGTATACTCCCCATCTATCGACTTCAAAAGATCTCTGACATTGTTAATACATAAACAATATTGTTATAAGCTTGAAAAGCGCCCTGGAACCCAATAGTCAAAGCCCAATAGTCAATTGGAGAAGCAAGAAAACATCTGTGTACCATGGTATGTACTCTTACTTCAATACTTAATGAAAAAGAAACTCAGCTGTTGGACACTTTGCAGTCGAGTGAAGTATGTTCTACATGATTATTTAACATCATGTATAGTTGAACAAATATAGGAGTTGGATCTTGCATTGGAGGCTATAGTTCAAAGTGGTGGAGACCGCACCGCATCTGATCTGGATGTTGCGAAACTCGGAGAAGAAGCTATCAAAAACAGTCCTGATACCAAGAAGCCTTTCTTACTCAACAACCTTGGAAATGCTTGTCACACTCGGTTTGAGCAGCTTGGTCTGCTGCCTGACCTTGAGAGAGCCATTGCTTTCCAGCAGCAGGCAGTTGATCTTACTGGTGATGGTGACATGGCAAAACCTTCCCTGCTAAATGACCTTGGAATTTCTTTGCAACACCGGTTTCAGCGTCTTGGAGAGCTTGCAGATATCAACAAGGCCATTGATATCCTCTCATGTGCAGTTGATTCTACTCCAGATGGCGACTACAACAAGGGTACATGGCTTATCAACCTTGGACTTGCCCTTCAGACGAGGTTTGACTGTATTGGAAAGCTTCCTGACGTGGAACGGGCCATTGATTTCATGCAGCAGGCTCTTAGCCTCATCCCGGATGGTCACGCTGACAAGCCTGCTCAATTCAACAACCTTGGAATTGCATTACAAAGCCGATTTAAGCGCCATGGTGAGCTGGCCGATGTGCAGCAAGCTATTGCGTTCCTGCAGCAAGCAGTTGAGCTAACTGCTGATGAAAATACTAGAAAGCCTGCCCACCTCAACAACCTGGGCAATGCTTTCCAGAGCCGGTTTGAGCTTCTTGGTGAACTCTCTGACCTTGATAAGGCTATTAGTTGCATGCAGCATGCAGTTAAACTCACTCCGGATGGCCGCACGGACAAATCTATTTGGATCAACAACCTGGGAATTTATTTTCACAGTCGGTTTGAGTTTTCTAAAGAATGTTCTGACCTGGATAAAGCCATTGATTTTAAAAAACAAGCGGTTAAGCTCACTCCTGATGACCACATAGGCAAGCCCACACGGCTAACCACTCTCGGAGATGCCCTTCAATCCCGGTTTGAGCAGCTCAATGAGCCCCAAGACTTGGAGCAGGCCATTTACTTTATCCAGCAGGCAATTGACCTCACCCCAGATCTGAATGGGAAAAAGCCCAGATGGCTCACCAACCTTGGGATTTCTTTCTGGAGCAGATTTCATCATTTTCGTGAGCCTGCAGACCTTGATAAATCCATCAGTGCTCATCAGCAGGCTCTCGAGTTCACTCTTGATGATAGCCCTAACAGGCCTGCCTTGTTTACCAATCTTGGACTTTCCTTGAAAACCCGGTTCCAGTGTTTTGGTGACATCAAGGATGTCACAAAGGCCATTGCAGCCTTCCAGCAGGCAGCTGACTGTACTACAGAGAGTGATCTTAACAAGGCCACCTCTTTCACTAGTCTTGGACTTGCCTTGCAGATACAATTTCAGCATCTTGGGAAGCTTGCAGACATTGACAGGGCCATTGGTGCTTATCAGAAGGCTGTTGAGCTTACCCTTGCTGACCGTTTCCAAAAGTCTGTCAGGCTCACTGCCCTTGGAACTTGCTTTGAAAATAGGTTTCGGCACTCTGGGGAGCTCACAGATATTGAACAAGCCATTGATGCTTATCAGAAAACGGTCAAATACACCCTTGATGGGGACTCCAATAAGCCAGCTTATCTCACTAATTTTGGGCTTGCCCTACAGCGACGATATGAGCATCTTGGAGAATTTACAGACCTTGAAAAATCCATCAGCGCCCACCATTGTGCAGTCAACATTGCTACTGATCACATTGGGAAGCATCTCTTTCTCAACAACCTTGGAATCTCCTTACTAAGTAGGTATGAGCGGCTTGGGGAGCTGGCAGATCTGGCAGAGGCCATTGGTTTGATGGAGCAGGCAGTTGGTCTTACACCTGATGGGCATGCTGGCAAAGCTGCTCAGCTCAGCAACCTTGGACTTGCCTTACAACGACGGTTTGTGCGCTTAAAAGAACTTTCTGATGTGGATCAGGGGATTCGTTTCTTGCAGCAGGCAGTCAAACTTGGACGAGGCTCTAGCCTCAACAGCCTTGGACAAGCATTTCTAAGCCGGTTTGAGCATCTAGGTGTTCTTACTGATCTTGACCATGCCATTCGTTTCCTGCAGCAAGCAGTTCACCTCACTTCTGAAACTGTGCATGCCTCCAGCTTCCACAACCTTGGAACGGCCCATTTAAGGAGGTTTGAGCGCTTCAATGCACCCGATGATCTTAACCAGGCTATTGTTTTTATGCAACAAGCAGTTGAGCTCACTCCTGATGGCCATGCAACTAAGGCTCTCAGACTAAACACCCTTGGAAAGGTTGTTCAGCTCCGGTTTGAGCATCTAGCTGACTCTTCAGACCGACTTCACGCTTTGAATGCATTTCGGGCTGCATCAATTGCATCGCATGGTGATCCTTACTTTCAGCTTGACTCTGCCATACAATGGGCTAGCTTATGTTCTGATCCTGATTTAGCCTTGCAAGCATATGAGCGCCTATTTCAGTTAATCCCACAAGTTGTTTGGCTGGGAAAGACAGTTGGCCGCCGATATGAGGAACTGCTTGAAATTGGTCATGCAGTGAATGAAGCAGTTGCAATGGCAATTTCTGTTGGCAACTTTGCAAGAGCAATTGAATGGGTGGAGACAGGCCGTGGGGTTGTGTGGGGTCAGATAATTCAGCTGCGGTCACCATCAGATTTGCTCCAGCGTCAGCACCCTGATATTGCTGAGAAATTGGAAGAAATTGCTCGAGGTCTTGAAAATGCCCGTGCGGCCTCCTGGTCCAAGAGTTCAAGTCCATATACAGTCGCATTGAGCAGCACTGGGGAGCGTGAAGCCCATATTCATAGCAAGCTGGCAGGAAATTATGATAAACTTGTTAAGGAAATAAGGGACCTGGAAGGCTTTGGTAGCTTCCTGAAGCCAAAGCAGCTGTCTGATCTTGCTCCAGCTGCATGTAATAGCCCAGTGATTATTCTAACATACACTGGTGCAATTGCACTGCTACCCCCTCATGCAGATATACTCTATATTCCTCTTCCAAGCCTTTCTAAGAAACAATGTCAAGAGTTGCATTCAAAGTTGACCTCATCATTGACCGATTTGAATGTTTGTGTTGGCCGTAATGGAGACCGTCTGAAACCTAAAACCACTGCCAGACACTCTGAGAATATTGGGACCAAAGAGTTCCAATCAATCTTAGCTGTATTGTGGCTCAATGTTGTAGAACCTATACTTTCTGCACTTGGTCTGGTAAGGACAGTCTTATCTCATTATTGTTTGAGGTGCTTACTAGTATGAACTTTAAGCTCCACAGGAACTCAAATAATTACCTCTCTCATATCACTTGGTGTGCAACGGGTACTCTGGCGTTTCTTCCCCTTCATGCCGCTGGCATTTATGGCTCTGCAGATTCTGAGCAAAGTGTGAAGACCTCTGATTTTGTTGTTTCTTCATATACAACAACATTGGGTGCTCTGATCAACTCTGGCTTGAAATCTCAGGGCAATCTAATACAAAAACCAAGAGTTCTGATTATTTCACAACCTGAGACACCAGATATGCCTCCTTTGCCTGGCACTTGTGAAGAAGCAGAGCTGATCCAGCAATACACATTTCCAGATGATACTTTACATCTATCCCATGATAAAGCTACCGTAGAAGCTGTCATGAAAGAAATGAGCAAGCATGAAATTGTCCATCTTGCTTGCCATGGGATTCAGGAGTCAAGTAATCCTCTTGATAGTTCCTTTGCACTTTATGATGGAGCACTCCAGCTCAAAGCATTGATGGGGCTGTCCCTTCACAATACTAAGCTTGCAGTTCTTTCTGCTTGTCAGACGGCCACAGGGGAGGAAACACTTCCTGAAGAAGCTGTACATCTTGCGGCTGGTATGCTTACTGTAGGCTATCCAAGCGTTATTGCAACAATGTGGTCAATAGAAGATGAGGTAGCACCTCGGGTTATTGCTGAATTATATGCAAGGCTCTTTGGAAAAAAGTGGAACCATGGTGACAGGGAAAAAAGGAAAGTCTACCTAGGTTCTGCCTATGCTCTTCATGAGGCTGTGAACCTTCTACGGGAAGAGGTTGGTGAGATGAATTTTGTCAAGTGGGTTCCATTTGTTCACTTTGGAGCTGACTCATCAGTTCCGTTCAATAATGGGCCTTAGAGTGCCTGTTAGGCAGAAATGCGCCATTTCTTGAATTTGGGACTGGATTTTGTTAGGATTTATTCAAGTTTTTTCTGTATATTATTCAAATATTATTTATGACCCTATCAAGGCCTTATTGGCTGGAAATTCCTTTTCTGGCTGCTACCTCTGTCTATGTCTTCAAATAATTTCAGTTTTGTATATTTGATGATCTGAGGCCCTGTATAACTACAACCAGATGGTCATGTGGGGTTACATGTTACACATTGATTTGAGGAATGTGATGATTGCACCCCAAAATTATGCATTACACGTTGCCTTTCAAGATCATATGAATTGGCAAGCTGGGGGCCCGCCCTAATTTTTGTATGTTTTCCACTGTTACTTGATGATCAAACCTCTCTGTTACATGTTACAATTGCCTGTTAGACAACATTTAGCTCAGTTGTGTAGGAATCAACTAATATATATGTACTACCTGTTAGGCAATGTTGAGCTAAAGTAAGTAGTCAGTAAGAAAGAAAATGAATTGTAAGTAAATATATCTCACCTCAGTTGTGTAGGAATCAACTGAGGAGAGGAAAACAAATAATTATGTTTATATAACTCTGAGTCCTAAATAAGCAATAAGGAAAAATAAGGAAACGCCAAAGTGGATGCTATTATACTGGATCAGGAAGGAGTAACCTCAACATTCCCCCCACTCTGTACCATCCAGACCAAGCATTCGCACCAAAGTCCTGTGGATCGGACCAGCAAGAGGTTTTGTGAAAATAATGGCCACATTTTCACCGGAACAAACTTGCTTGAGGACGATGGAGCCATCAGCAACACTTTCCCTAATATAATGGTGCTTGACGTCGAGATGCTTTACCAAAGCATGCTTCTTTGGAGTCTGAGCAATAGAAATTGATGCAAAATTATCCCCACAGAGTTGAGTAGCACCATCTTGAGGTACACCCGCTTCATCGAGGCATGATTTTATCCAAGCTGCCTATTGTGCAGCCCTTGATAATTTGATGAACTCTGATTCCATAGTCGAGAGTGAGACGGTTGTTTGAAGTTTAGAGCTCCAAGCTACAGGCGCGCCAGCCATAAAGAATACATACCCCGATGTGGAACATCTGGTATCAAGACAACCCGCATGGTCGGAATCAGAAAAACCCGGGCATAGAACATTTACAGTCACCCCCGCAGTAACGGTGACTACGGGTGACTGCAGGTGACTGCAGGTGACTGCAGGTGACTGCGAGGTGACTGCGAGGTGACTGTAAATTTGATGAATCTTACTGCACTTTGTTGCATCAGACTGTACATTTATTAAGTACTTGACCCAACAAGTTACCATTTCATGTGACCTTAAACTCTAATTTGCAATATTCCTGCAACTGCGACCTGTGGACAGTCCAAATTTAACATCAGACTTGATCTTCTGTAGTATTTTGTTACAATACAGTCTCAAAGGTGACTGCAGGGTGACTGCAAATTTAATCAAGGTGACTGTAAATACCTCAAAGGTGACTGCTGGGTGACTGTAGATATCCCAAAGGTGACTGCAGGGTGACTGCAAATATCTCAAAGGTGACTGCTGGGTGACTGCAAATATCTCAAAGGTGACTGCTGGGTGACTGCAAATATCTCAAAGGTGACTGCAAAGGTGACTGCAAAGGTGACTGCTGGGTGACTGCAGGGTGACTGTAAATGTTTAATGGGTAGATGGCTCAAGTGTCTTGATTGACACATTTACCTTCAAGTGGAACACTGGGTCTCTGTACAGGACCAGGATTTACAGAGAAAACAGGGGGTGCCAAGGGCAAAGAATCAGAGCTGTCATCCCTTGAATGATCTTTAGGTGTGTTAGACTCTGAAGCTGGGATTTGGGCGCCCAGTACTAAATGCTGGTGTGGTTCACTGGCATGATTTCCAGGATATACTAGTGGCTGTGGAGGGTGCGGGATGGTTGTTAATGGTGGGTAGTATGGATAAGGCGGATATGTATAGGGTCCACTTAATGGAAATTGATCAGGAGCAGGACGTGGAGGCTGGTTGGAAAGGGGCGCTGAAGGGATGGAAGAAGGGGCAAGCTGTCTTGGTGGGTTCAGCGTGTTTGGTGGCTCCCTCTTGCGCTTTGGTGCCACAGATTTTTCCTCAATCGCCAACTCACTGTCACTTGAATCGCCGAAAAAAGAGGAAACGGCGGTAAGGCTTTGTCTCAGCGCTCTTTTTGTATGGCGCTAAGGACATTTCTAAGCAAAATGAACAGTTATTAAATTGCTTGATATACTCACAAACCAGCTCATTTGGGCATATGCGTAAGTTTTTGAGGTGGGGTCGAAACATCATGCTAGCGATTTAACAGTAAGCTTTTATCGAGAAGCCAAAACCCATCAATTTCAACCCTGCACCTTGCGCACTGCCACTTACTCCCAAGTTCCGAGGCCCCGCATTCACCACCGCTTGATGGTGGCTTCTGAATTTCCAATTTTCCAAGTCAAGCGAGTTTGGAAGGTGGCAGGGTGTTATATCTAGCAGCGCAAACTTAAAAACCATCTGACGCATTGTGTCAATGGATCAAATTTTCTGCTCAGAACGTAGAGTGCTTATTCACATGTTCTGTGCCCCTACTGTTCATGACCTTTGGATCTCATCATGTACACCTGTCGGTGCACTACATATTTACGCCCAGATAATCACGACACTTTTGGGTGATTGGCCAACTGTAATGTGTAACAGTGAGGCCCAATCAAGCCGGATCATCGCTCTAGTAGGTAGTAGGGCGTGAACAGATAACAAAAAAAATCGCCTGCGGTCTGCTTACCAGTGTGAGATTTAAATACTATAGTGCATAAATATTAGGGCCTGAGGATTGGGTGCAAGGAATGTGTATTGACGGTACAGTGACAACTGGGGGAATGCCGTGTTTGATCATTGATGGCCATCATGCGGCATCTGAGATAGTTGCATTTACACAGCACCTTAGAATGCTCAGTGTAAACGTCAATCATAGTTAAACATAACATATATTATACCTCATGTAATCTGAATGTATCATTGTATGCCAATTCTGAGCGAGTAATAGGTATGGATGGGAAAAGAATCACGTGAAAAAGCGTAAAGAGCGATGAAACACTAAGTATGCAGAGTCTGGATTAAATATTTTGTCTGGAGGCTGGACATTAGGAATCACTACAGTTGGATACACTTAGTACACAGGATACAGGATACATTGCTGTTTTTCTTGTTACATATATAATTAATTGGGCGGCTGTTAGGGTGACTGCATTTAGACATAGGGTGACTGCAGGGTGACTGCATTTAGACATAAGGTGACTGCAGGGTGACTGCTGGGTGACTGTTCTGGGTGACTGCACGGGGGTTACTGTAAATGCTAATGGCCCGAAAAACCCTTAGGCTTCAAACTGATGCTGTCAGAAGGAGTAGAAGACATTGAAGGAGGAGGTCGAAATGTAATGGAGTAATCAGGCGAAGCTTTAATATATCCTGCTAACCATTTGACAGCCTCCCATGCTGCCAACCAGGGTTATGCTAAAATTGTGCGAGAAGACCAGCTGCAAGTGAGAAGTAAAGATGGACTTGAGTCCGAGTCCAAGCATACTTGGACTCAGCGTGCAAGTACTTGTGGCCCAAAAGGACTGACTTGTGACTCGTTAAAGACCCGTGGGAAACGAGTCAGTGACCCACAAGTATTTTTACAAGTAAACTTGCAAGTACTTGTGACTTATTATAATAATATTATATGTCCATGTATTATAGGTAAATAATAGACAAATACTATTTATCAACCAGCATCTTACTGCTTATGTAACGCCTCCACCATCTTATGGACTTAGTCCTGACCCGCTGGCGCTATCAGTAAGTGATAGCAGTCCATCTAATCACACATCGCCGTTATCTACATCAGGAAAAGTACCCCTAAACTTAAGGCGGCTAAAAGCCACTTAAGGCGTAGAAGCCAACTTAAGTGGCTCCCGGCCGGTAAGTTACTCCCGCAACTCAATCAAAGGTTCACGCTATCACTCTTTCTGAAGTCACCGTGTTTGATGGGAGATTGACTTGACGCAACTCGGAGTTGCTGTCAAATTTGACAGGTTGGCCAAAGCGGTAACCAGGGCAGCTTAAGTTGG
Source organism: Rhodocollybia butyracea (assembly GCA_015501585.1). NCBI lineage: Eukaryota > Fungi > Basidiomycota > Agaricomycetes > Agaricales > Omphalotaceae > Rhodocollybia > Rhodocollybia butyracea. The sequence goes on from JADNRY010000328.1 coordinate 37,228, forward strand.
CTTACATTTACTTAAGTTAGCGTGAGTCACTCCAAACGAGACTAGGGCAGTCCTAGTATTGCTTTTCTCAGCTTTCATGGCTTATGAATATATCAAACAAAAGAGACATCTAAAAAATGTGTATTTGATTCATTTCTATTTAAGGACAGTGCTACAGTAGTCGAAGAGGACTCTACAAAAGATTATGGACTGAGCAGTACATAAGTGGTAGAAGCATGCAAGCAAGTAGGGATAGAATGTGTGAAGCGAGGAAGGTGAGGCAGAGAGATGGAGGCATCAAGTGGTGTAATGTAATGAGCAGGGACAAATGTAGGGTTTGAAAGTGCAGTGCAACAAACCGTTCAAAACTGTGCACTGCACTGCACTGCACCGGAAATTGCACCGAAAAAAATTGCACCGGTGCACAGTTTGGTTCCGGTGCGGTTCAAGGTTCTCTTATATTTCCGAAATCTCAAAACCGACCATAACCGGTTCGCACCGGTTCACAGCCGAAATTGGCTTACTAGTTATAGCCTAAAGCAGCCTAGTACTAAATATATTATGTTGAACCGAAATGGGGCGTAGAAACCCAGCAACAAACTTTTCACTGTTCGAGCACAATGCCAACTCACACGGGTAAAAAAACAGCGCAAAAAACTACTTCAAAAGGAAAAACATCTTCCAACAAGTCATTAACCAAACGCAAACATGCCAGTGACGTTGAAAAAAGGGACAGTAACAGTACTAATAGCAGTGACTCGGGGACAGTGACAATGACCAGAGCAAAGATCGGGCGCCACCACCATCCAAGAAACAAAAGAAGGCCGCCGTGAGTAGTGAAAGCGAGGAAGAGATAGAAATGGAAGAGGGAACAAACAATGTGCGTGTTACACAAATAACCTTGCCGGTCAAGCTAATCAGTGTTTAGATTCTACATAAAAAACACAAAAGCGACATACCTGATAGCATCAATGTGAAAGCAAATGCACAAGATATTCCCCTCCTGTTTTCGGATCTCTGTGACATGAACTTCCATAAAAATGGGGAGACGACCAAAGCCCGTGGACGATGGTGTCTTACATGCAAGTGAGTGTGTAAGTCCATGATATAATTTTCCAGCTAATGGAAGATAAAGACAGGATCCGAAAGTAATTGCAAGAGGCCTTCGAAATGCATTTTTTACGGGAGGAAATTCCGCCTGCCGCACGCATGCACACCAACACTACAGTCTGTATGCGGAGCGATGTGCGGAAAGAGGAATTGCAGAACACCCGCGCGCGGTTCCGTCCAGAATTGCCAAAGCTCGAGAGGCTGAAGCATTGAAGGCCGAAAAGGAAAGTGGGACCCAATCCCTCCAAAAACATGGGTTTAATACGCTGCCAGCAACGCAAGGACCCAAGGAGTTTTCGAAGGCTCAGATTTTGGAGCACACATCAAAGTATATCATCTGCACGGACCAGGTAAGTGTATTGGTCTTTGACAAGTGGAAGAATCACTCACATTCCATAACCTAGTCCTTTGCTACTGCAGACAATCCCTTCTTTCGGAATACCCTTGTTGTGATGCGCCCATTAACAAAAAGTCGTGAGCTAGCCAGTGCATATCAGGTCACTACTTATCTTCACAATGAGTACGTACGCACACTGGAAAATCAAGTGAAGGAAATGCAGACAGTAATTGAGCTTGTGGCTACATGTGACGATATGTGGTCATCTCCGAGCAACAAGATGCCTTTCTTTGGGGCCATGTCTTCCTATATTTTGATTATCCCGCGCAAGAAGAAACGTCCCCTGTGGAAGCTCAAGTCAACAATCCTGGGTTTTCGGTCGGTAGAAGGAGCACATGATGGGGATAATCTCGGCCGTTATTATCTTGGAATGTGTCAACGTGTTGGAATTATTGACATTGAGAAGAAAGTGTTGAAGGTGGGGAATTTCGTGTCTATCAGTCACATGTTGCCAAGTTAATTCATTATCAGCTCGGTCCTTCTACCTTTGATAATGCCACAAGCAATGGTACACTATGCCAGATGGTGGACGAGCTTCACTTAGCCCTGGATCTCGGTTTCTGGGACGCCAAAAAAAACCAATTAATGTACGTTCTCTGCATACTCTTTCTCACTGCCCATCACTTAGAGTCTGTAGGTGTTTGGGCCATGTTTCGAATCTTGGAGTTAGCGACACCATGGGGATTATTACAAAGAAAGCAGCACTCGAGACTATGCAAGCAATTTGGGAATACGATCCCGCGGACACCAATAACCATGTCCTGGGTGGATCCCTTGATGTGATTGCAGCTCTTCGTACTCTGGCAACAAAAATTCAAGCCTCTGGACAGAGAATTCAGGAATTCCAGAAAATTCAGCGGGAATGTGATTTGATACGCCCCTCTCACTGATTCTTCATGGGAATACTCGGTGGGGCTCTGCATATGGGATGGTTGAGCGTGGGTTAAAACTTTCAAAGGTACGCACTGCTACTCATTTCTGACTTTGTCCGGTATATTTAATACATTGCTACAGGCCATAAATCGTTTTATACTTGTTGCCGATGAGCTCTTCGGGCCATGTACTGTTGTTCGAAGCCAAGAGAAGATATCATGGGCCGCGTTTAAGTTTTCTAGCCAGGACTGGGATCGGGTGAAGGACTGTAAGCTCATCCTGGAGGTACTTTTTTCCCACTCCTTTATTACTATCTGCTATTAACCTTATGCTCGGTTAGGATGCCAATCATATTCAACAAGTGTTTTCGGCAAGCAAAAATATTTCCATTTACAAAGCTATTCCCGCCCTTGAGACCTTGCTCACTCAATGGGAGAACAAGCTCGCCAATGAAAAATTCAAACTCTATCATCCTGCCATCAAAGCTGGCCTTGCCAAGTTCCGCAAATACTACGAAAAGTTTGACACCAAACCAGCATATGTACTATCGTTATGTGTGTATATTTTGTTTCCGATCTATACATTCTCATCTTTGATTGTCCCCAGTTATCCATCCCTATTATAAACTTCACTGGATTGAACTTCATTGGGGGGGCACCGAGGCCCAAGCCGCTGAAATTGCTGCAGGCAACAAAAATGCGAAAAATTGGATTGATGAAGCAGAGAAGTTGGTCGAGGCTATGGTGCGCGCATTTGTGCCTTTTCCTGTCATTCTTTCTCACTGTTGCTCTTCTAGATGGCACAATACTGGCACAAACGCCATGAATTTCTGCCGGAAGTTACAGCCTCTACTGTAGCTGCGAGCTCGGATGAAGACTCCGAAATTGGTGAAGACAGTGACAACCCCAACATCGCCTCCTCTGTGTTTGCACCGTCCAGCCCGGCCGCTGCATCGAATGCCAGTGATAGTGAAACACCTGATATTGCATACGCCCGTTTCCGTGCACAGAAAGCCTCACAAAAGACCAGTTTTTCCGGATGGCAAGCAGAACTCCGGGCATGGAATAAGAGCTATTCACCCAAGCACACACCCGACATGGACCTTTGCCGATATTATGGGGTTCGTTCAAGTTTTCAAGTTATATGTATATTTGTACACAAGAGCTGAAACATCCATAGGAACATGCGTATCGGTATCCCACCATTGCGCGTATTGCTTTGGACATCCTTCCCGTTATGGCTTCCTCAGTCCCCTCCGAGCGGAGAGACAGCCGATGACCAACGTTCACATCTCGGACCCATTCGGTTTGAGGAGGCACAGGTAATGAAATGGCATTGGCGCCAGGAAGCTACCGATTTTGCAAAGACGAACCAGCAGGCAGTCGATAGTGTATGGCACGGGTGTGCCGGGTTGGGCCGGGTTCCGGGTCGGGTCTGCCTTCCGGGTCGGGTCGGTTTTGGACTTGGCTACCCGACACCCGTTACCATACCCAGCAACTCTCAAGCAGCGCCGCCTGCTCACAGTTTGTTTACATATATAGAAGCATACTACTAGCTACTGTACATGACGTGTAAGCTATTTGTGGGCATCAACAAATAAACTCTTCTCGATACTATGAACCCGTTGAAACGCAAAACTACAGGATCAAAGACAAATCAAAGACGAAGGAAAAAAAGAACTATCGAGAGTAGTGGTACGTGAACTAAATACTGTGAAGCAAATACACGCTGACGATACACATTAAATCATAGATGAGGAACGAGAAGGGAGCCAAGACGGCAGCCTAAATCTAGATGATGATGAGGAGATCATCGACACAACCGAGGCTGAAAAAGCTAAACAGGAAGAAGCGATCTCGAAACTCAGTCCGTTTGTAACAATGTGCAGTGAAAAAAGTACTTACTTGCGTCAGGAAAGGATTTGTTGAAACGAAAGGCATCTATCTATGCATTCTTTGGTGCCGAGCCGGAAATCGAGTTTGCAGGCAATGGCGAGGCAGAATATCTGGTATATACATGTACCAAATGCGGCAAAAAAAAAGAAACAGGGTCTGAAAACATCGGACAAAGGGTCAACAGGTTAGTCATCTGCTGGACGACAGCAATACAAGTACTAACCATTGCGCAGGAAATATGACTACTCATGCAAAAAAATGCTGGGGCAATGAAGCTGTTGCTGCTGTTAAAGAATCAAACCTTGAGAAAGCACGAGAGGCCATCAAAAATTTGGAAAAAAGAGCCAATCAAAACTTACCACTGCCCTCAAAACATTCAAAGGATGGGCTACCTCGTTCTCAATGCGACCTCCCGAAAAAGAAACTACCCGGTAAGCCCCTTCAATTCCCGCTTGCTGTTGCGACCTTTGAAATGTGATGTTGAAGGGTAGTAACTGCTCGATGGGTCGCCGAATCTGCTCGGCCTTTTCGTGTTGTGCGAGACCGATGTTATCGTTGGCTCCAGAAAGAGGGTCGTCCAAATCACTATGTGCCAAGTAAAGAGACGGTGGCTCGAGACGTGAAAAAATTGTTTGCAAAGACAAAGGAGAAACTAGCAGCAGAATTACAGGTTAGTTTTGCGTTTACTTGATAGCGGGGAAACATACCAAGCATTTCAGACATTCGACGGCAAGCTTCCTGTAGCTCTTGATTGCTGGTCATCGCCTAACCATCATGCGTTTATGAGTGTCACCACGACGTGGCTGCGAACAACAAAAGATGGGAAGGAAACACCTACTACAACAATACTTGACTTCATCGAGCTTCCTTGCTCCCATTCCGCAGAAAACATGGCAGTCACCCTTGCAAAGACACTGAAAGAATACGGGATTGAAGGCAAGGTTAGCTAAATGTTTGAATATCTTTTTGCGTCGAGACTCACTTACCATAGATCCTCTCTATCATTTGTGACAACGCCTCTGCAAATACAGCGATGCTTGATGAGCTTGTGAAGCTCCTCCCGGACTTCCAAGGCAGAGACGCACATGTTTGGTGCTTCGGCCATACAACAAACCTAACGGCCAGAGGTGTTCTTCATCCTTTTGAGCCTTCCAAGCCCAAAACAACTGAAGCCCTCAGGGATCCGAACCTGCTGTGCCAAATGACGATGGATTGGAAGAGCTTTATGCCGAGTTGCAGGATATCGAAGAGAATGGGAACAAAGACAAGGATGACGTCGAGGGTTTTGTTGAGGTGTTGGACGAGATGACAGAGCAAGAGAGAGAGCAGTGGCACGAGAATGTCAAGCCTGTGAAAACAGCACTATACAAGGTAAGCCCTGTCAAAGCACCACATGGATTTCTGACTCACACCACTACCGCTTACCGCTACAGGCCCGCAAAATTTCATTCAAGATTATCAACTCGACAACCTTGCTCTTGCCTAAGTGGCGAGAGCAAGTAGCGAATACTCCGCTTAATGACCGTGTCTTGCCTCGCGATGTTGCCACACGCTGGAACTCAACTTACGATATGCTCGCCGCTTTTCTTGAAATGAAAGGACCCATTTCTGAATTCCTGGACCGTTCTTCAAACGGAATGTCAGAATACATTCTCGAGGAGGAAGAATGGGATGTCATTGAAGGGCTGGTCTCTGCTTTAAAGGTACGTATTGTTATCATTGTTTATTTCCTTTCCTTTGAGGCTAACTGTCACTTCATAGATTCTCAAGGATGCCACGCTCTTTTTTCGTCCAATACACCCAACATTGCCTCTGTAATTCCCGCGATGGATGCTATAGACGAAGCACTTGCCACCGGCATTATTAACGATGAAGTTCTCTGAACCAATTCGACATGCTCTCGCTATTGGCAAAAAAATGCTCAACAAGTACTATGCACTAACAGATGATTCGGTGATCTATCGCATGGCTATGGGTATGTATTTTATTTACTTCTTAGAAATATGGACTAATAGGCTGAGTATGGGTAGTTCTTCACCCGTCGTTGAAACTGGAATATTTCCGTAAGGCCGGTTGGAATGACGAATGGATTGCCGATGCAGTTACGGTAACTCGTCAACATTGGGAGAAGCGCTATAAGCCCTCGGAACCTACCCCATCCGATATACCAATGGTGTGTTGATATGCTGACTCTGAGCTATGCATAAAATGCTACTATGAAGCTGAATACCTCACACCAACACCAACACACACCAAAGATTAACATGAGTTCAAGGGGGTTATCATTGAACAAGTCAGAAACCTTCGGTGCAGTCGCTCGTATGGAATCTTTTCGAATCGTCATTTGTATCATCATTGTCCTTGGACTTTCCCTATTTCAAGTGGACTTCAAATCTGCTTTTCTCAACAGCCCAATAAAACATGATGTGTACATGAAGCAACCCGAGGGATTTGTCAAACCCGGGACTGAACACTTGGTTTGTAAATTGAAGAAATCAATCTATGGTACCATGCAGGGGAGCCATGATTGGCAAGACACGCTTGCCGCAGGTTTCAAGGATGACGGGTACATATCATCGAAGGCCGATCCATGTGTTCGGTACCATCGCCGGAATGGGAAGTACATGATAACAAGCACATATGGAGATGATGTCTTGGGAGGCGCAGAGGGTACAGAATCGAGGGCAGAAGCTATCAGAGATCTTGGGAAGAGATGGGAGAGCGGGGAAGTTAGGTCACAAATGCTCCTTGGAATGAGTATCACGCAAAACAAGGAGACTGGAGCGATCACACTCTCCCAGAAGGCGTATTTCATCCGCATGCTTGAAAATTTTGGCCTACAGAATGTGAAACATCGGAAGACACCACTCCCTCCTGACAACAAACTTGAAGCCGCTCCAAACCCACTCCCAGAAGACGAACAAATCTTCATGCATGATAAGCCTTTTCGCCCAGTAGTCGGCTCATGCCAATGGGGACAAGTTTGCACACGTCCTGACATTGCTTTTGCGGCTGCCAAGCTTGCCCAATACCAGACTAATCCAGGCCGGCAGCACTGGGAAGCAGTAGAGTGGCTAGCAGGCTATATTTTAGCAACACTCGACTACTCCATCACATACCGAAAGCCACCTCCCAGATCCAAACTCAGCAAAGGTGAAGGTTTGAAACCATGCGGATATCTTGACGCCGACCATGCAGGTTGTATGGACACTCGTCGGTCAACATCCGGGAACGTCTTTTTCATGGCTGGAGCGCCAGTGACTTGGAGCTCGAAGCGCCAACCAACAGTGGCTTTGTCAACGGCCAAAGCTGAATACATCTCAGGCGCAAGGGCATGCCAGCAAGCTAGCTGGTTGATGTCTTTCCTGGCTGAAGTTGACCTAGCTCAAGATGGGCCGCTCATGCTTCACGGCGATAACTTTGCCGCAGTTAGCCTCACGCAGAACACGAAGAAGCACATGCTGGTAAAGCATATTGAGATGCGCTACCATTTCATCCGGGAGAAGGTTGCAAACAATGAAATAGCATTGACTCTGATAAGGTCGGGAGAGAACGTTGCTGACATCTTCACCAAAGCATTGAACGGAACTGTGCACTCGAAGTTTGTCAAAATGCTAGGATTGGATCGTACGAATTAGGGGGAGTGTTGGGAAAGGTATTCGTCCATCCGTATTGCTGATACAGCTTTGACCTTCTACGTATATTTACCGTTTCACTTTCTGTTTATCCGTTTGCTTCCGCTTTGCTACAGGCGCATCTATTATCCCGGACTCATACTTATACTTGAGCCCCCAGAACAATCACCCTCAGTTGTTCATACATTACAACTGAGGGTGAGCCTTACTTATATCTTCTGTCGTCACTCTTACTGATATAGTACTATAGTTATCGTTCTACAGGTATACATATATCAAATACAGTTGTTCATACATTACAACTGAGGTTATCGTTCTACATGGTGAACATCCAAACCTCACCCCTACCGGACTTGGGAACAGCAGCACTCCTCTCGATACTTCTATACTCCACAGAGAGACCTCCATTCGCAGTTCTTCTCCTCTGACAATTGTTGAGGATGGCAATGATGAGCTGGAGCATGACAGCAATTCAGTGGCTGACTTGGATGAAGAACTACTGTCAGTTGAGAGCTTGCTTGCTAAGAGAAAGCATAGCGAAAACACCGGAGATGACAATGATGAACCGCACCCAGCTGTCAAGCTGAAGCATGGGCCGAGGGGAGGAAAGTCCAAAAAGGCTGCAAAGCCTGCTCCAGCAAGGAAGGGATTCAACCCGATGGAGAAGTTTGTCAACACTTCAAAGGCTGAGCAGATATAACGCCCTTAGGCGAGAGTCTTACGTTCACACGAAAGAGCACGACAAAGGCTATGCGATTGTGTACTCGTAGTGTAGAAGAACTACAGTAATTTATGTAATTCGACTAGTAATAGTAATCAAAATGAATAGAATAGAAATGATATCTAATCGTAAGATAAGATAAGATAAGAGTCACGATGCGACAAAAGTTAAGGCCGCGCCATAAGGCGCGGCCAGAAGGGAATCAGGCAATATGGGGAGGAGGCGTTACACCCTCCCCCACTAGATTAGTACCTAGGGTACTAATCGAACGATATGATGGGATAAATCCCCAATAAGACGTATTACTGGGGGACTATCCATCAGATTCATCCATCTAGGGAGATGTATCTCCAGATGATGAAGATGGTTCTGTGGGAGCAGGTCCAGATGAAGGATGAGCTGGAGCAGTGGCTCCAGCAGCGGTGTTGTTTGTCATCGACGAAGTCGATGCAGTAGATGAAGCCTGTGGCACAGGCGGCGGGTTGAATACTTGCGGTGCCGTAGGCACCACCGTTGGAGTAAGCTGGACATCAGTGATGGCCGGCGGATGATTGTCTATTGTACCCGTAAGGGTACGATAGTGATTGTTGATCCCAGCAGGGAGACAAAGATGAGGGGGCATACGTCCCCTGAGTATTGAAGCAGCTAATGCCCCCTCCGCATTACGCGGATTGAATGTTTGCAGCCAGGTGGCTGCATACAAAGCGGAGTCTTCGAGATCCGCAACAGAGATTCCTTGCTCAGCAAAGAATCGGGCAACATCCTCAATGGTGCCATTGAGGTAATTAGCGAACAATGTTCGCGGCGGAGGAGGCGAGGCAATTGTAATTCGCCCCGTAGCCACTAAAAGGCAATAATAATGGTGACGGAGGATAACCTCCGACGCCAACAGCAAATATCTGGATGATATGTCCAGAGGGGTTCCAGGAGGCGGATCAGGCCGCCTGGGGTTGATCAGCTGGCGTCCACGAATGGAGCGCTCGCTCACTGCACCGTCTTCATGGTACACGATGCCCAAAGGGCGCACGGTCAACCCTTGTGGGGTGACAAGATATGCCGCCCAGGCATCAGCCGTACCATGTCGGGATGGCGGTGAGAGTTCGGCTCGCGGTGCAGTGCCCGCAGGAGCCATTCGAATGGATGAGGGTCCGGCAGCAGTACTGCTGGACCAGCCTACAGGGGCGGGCTTCATACGGCCTTTCCCTTTTTTCTTCTTTTGGACAGAGTTTTCTCCATCCAGAGTGCCAGCAGTGATGCCAGCAGCCTTGTCCTGCTTAGCAGTTCGGGCAATCGATACGAAAACTGGTTCAAAGCAGTTGACGAGCAGAGTTCGTTGTAACTCACTTATGTGAGTTAGATCTCCTCTTCGGAGGGATCGGACTTCCTGGTCTAAGACCCGGTATAGGGTCCAACGCCGTGAGGTGTTGTATCCATGTCTACTCGCGAACGTGGGTTCGCGAAGTATCCTAAGATACCAGATGACTTCTCAGCTGTTAGCCGGGAATATAAGATTTTCTGCTCTAGCGAGGGTAGCCTCGCGAGCAGTGTGAATCCCATAAGAAATGGGAAGTCGTTGATTGTCATTGACTTCGACGAGATTGGCATCTTCGTCGTAGCGAATCCAGCCATCGGTGGCAAAGTAGCCACCATCACTCCTTCAATGAGGGAGTTCTGGCAGTACTGCCGGAGCGTCCTAGCAGGTGCTCCTGTTGTTGATGGATCCAGGTCCATTGGACCTGCGCTACTATCAATGTCAAATGACACTGAGTCACTGTTAGACAAGAATACGGTTGAAGCCGGAGCTTCTACCCTTCATCGTTTACCAGACTGGCTTTCCTCCTCATAACGAGGAGAGCCATGACCATGTCTGGTGGATGAATACCGGCGGTATCCTTCCAACTCGTCTGAGTATCTGTCGCACCTCTCTTGGAGGCTGCGAATTTCGCGCGCGCTGCGTCATCATAGTCGCGCTGTAAATCAGTATACCGTCTCGTAAGAGACAATAAGTCATGGCTAGCAGTGCCAAGCTGGATAGCCAGCTGCACCGCTGATTTGTTTTCGTTGTTCGACACGTTGTGTCGATGGTGTTGCCGGTAGTACTCCTCTTGAGCGTTACCAGCGGCGGTCCAACTAGGGTCCGCCATAACGAATGCCTCCGTCGAATGCTGGAGGAAGTTTTGGCAATGAGGACAAATCCCCATGTTCGAAATCTCGTGCAGACGACACCCTATATTAGGGTGGAATGTCCACGATAACTGGTGTCCAACGTTGTTGGATACCTGGTTGAAGGCCATCGATGATGACCCCGTACCTGCCATGTTACTGGCTTGTTGTAATCCCGCTGGTTCAGCAGGATATGCGTTCGCTGTGCCGAACACAAGTTGTGCTGGCGGGTTCGTCGACGTGCCAACCGTTTGTTGATTAGGTATCAACTGATTGCTCAGTTGAGCCGGTATAGAGGATGGAGATAGCGCTGGTTGCCCAGCGCCATCGTTTTGTCGTTGTTGCTGCCGAGGCAGCGACGGTGTTTCGTTGTCTTTCGACGGCGTGTCTTTCTCCATGATGGTGAAAGAGTAAGTTGGGAAAGATAAATTTTTCTTTCCCTTTTCATAGGCATGACATGAGGCGTTGCCCGATCGTGGTTGTACATAAGGTACAGTCACCAAATGTGATTGTCGGGGCAATCTTTTACTAAAATAAGCAGATGCCATTGCTTCTGTGTGATTCTATTATATAGAATATTTTGATTGGAATGGAGACCTAACCGGTCGTCCGTGGAAGTCGTCGCCAGTCGTTGACGCCTTGAAGTTCTAGATATCTATCTAGAGCGACTAGTTCCTTACACATTGTGTACGGTTCTGTGGTGGTATCACCAAGATTCCATTTAATATGGAATAGTATTTTTCGGCCATCCCAATGATGTCCGATTATTTCATCGACTAACCATTCCACTGTGGATGGTTCGCCGAAATCATATGGCTCTGCTACAGAGCGCATAGGGAATAATACATCATCGTTAGGATGATGCTTGCGTATTAGCAATGCGTGGAAGTTATTGTGTATTCCACACTTTGCCAACTCTGTTGGCAATCCAATTCGGTAGTTAGACAAATCTGGGTGTACCTCGACGACGGGGTACGGTCCTAAGAATTTTGGTAAGAGCTTGGTAGCCCTCCCCCTCGGCAAATTTAAGTTTTTTGTCGATAGGTAAACTAAATCATTTAGTTTAATTTTGGGTTCATCCCTTCTGTGCTTATTAGCATGGAAGGTTTGTTTTACCCTTGCCTCGATAAGACTATCGTGGGCATCAGAGAGGTGCTGAAGGGCACGATCTGCAAATTCGCGTACACCTGGCGAGACTTTTGCATCGCTCGGGTATTTGCGAACCATGGATGGCATGTACCCTCCATCTACCTCGAAGGGAGCATACCCTGTGCTCTCGTTTACGCTGGAATTCAATGTGAATTCCATCATTGGGCATTTTTCTACCCAGTCTTTTTGGTCTGCTTCGACCATTGACCGTAAGATTTGACCAATTGAACGATTTACTCGTTCAGTTATTCCATCCGTTTGGGGGTGGAATGATGTAGACATTAGGAGCTTTGCTCCTAGTAAGTGTTGTACTTCATGCCACCATCGTGACGTGAATTTCGAGTCTCTGTCTGAGACGATGGACTTAGGTACTCCATGTAATTTCACGATCTCCTTTACAAAGATCCATGATAATTGCGATGCAGTTATCATTGTTTTCACGGGTATAAGGTGTACTCGTGAAGTCATCCTGCAAATGACTACCCACAGGTAATCATATCCTTGCGATTCTGGGAATGGACCTATGAAGTCCATTCCAATTGATTCCCATGGTTTCGTGGGGATCAGAAGCGAATGTAGCAAACCTATTGGTTTGCGATTGCTTGTTTTAATTTGCTGGCAAGTCTCACAAGACTTGCAGAATTCTTCAATGTTGCCATTGACCCGTGGCCACAAATACCATCGTCGAACATAGTCAGGGGTTCGTTGTCCTCCGAAGTGACCAATTACTTCGTGAGCTTGTTTGGCTATTATGCCTCGCAAGCTCTTTCCATTGGCCGCTCAGCCAGACGGAATGCAGAGAACTATTTCTCCGCCACGATTTTTTGTGTAGATTAAACCATTTTCTACTGAGAATGGTTTATGGTGCTCAGGTTTACTGAGTACCTTGCAGAACAATGGGTCATCGGTATATAACCGCTTAACTTCTTCGATGAATTCATCCCTTTCGGGTAGAATTGTTAGAGGTTCTACACCTCTAGGCCTTGATTGGAAGACATTAATGTCTTCCTCGTTTGGGAGGATTACTGGTACCTTTGGTACCTGTATTTCCGCATTGGCTTGCATTTCTGCAGCCTCTTCATCTCGTCGTTCGACGGGTTCGATTATTGGATGTTGCGCCGTTTGTTTACCGCTCAGGCGTGATGAGCGCCTTAACTCTATATTGGCTAAGTGTTCCTTAGCCAATTCTTCGACTCTTCCTTGTGGAAGATTGTCCAGATTTTTGTCAATGCGTATATCCGCATTTACATATTCATGCGGTTCATGATATTCATGAATCGCGTCAGATTTGTAGTAGCGCGATAATGCGTCGGCTACTTTGTTGTTTATTCCTTTGATATAACGTATATCAAAATCAAATCTGGATAGGTATTCCATCCATCGAGCTTGTCTACTGGACAATTTTCGTTGCGTTAGAAAGAATTCTAACGCTTTGTGGTCAGTGACCACATGAATTCGATATCCAAGAAGTTTATCTTCCCATTTGAGAAGAGCTTCGAGGATAGCTAGAGTTTCTATTTCGAAAACTCTATAGTTATGCTGTGCTGCAGTAAGCTTTCTGGACATGAAGCCAGCAGGCCTACACTGTTGCCATCTAGGTCCTTGACCGTACATGCATCCGACGCATCGCAGATGACCCATATAGGTTCATCTTTATTAGTATTTATAGGCTTCAGTATTGGAGCCTTGGTTGCCAGTCTTTTGATGTGCTGAAAGCATGTTTCATGGACTGGCATCCATATGAAAGGAACATTGTTCCTTGTCATTATAGCACCTGCTATACCCCCTTAACCCTACCTGTTAGACCCATTAATCAAACACTAATGGGTCTAGTAGGTAGGGTTAAGACCTTTGGTGGCACTATAGCTAAAGGTCATTAAATATATAACTGAAATTGTATATTTCTTCGTTTCACTACAATAGAGAGCCTAGAAAGACTTTCCCACACCTCTAGCTGTATGTTAGCTGTATGTTCAAGATGTAAAACACAGAGAATATGTACGGGGCTTGTATACATTCGACCGCTCGTTTTTTTCACCAACTCCTCGCAAGCTCTGGTCTTGGTTGCATCGGGTCTGCCATACGCACGCTGAAGGCATTCATTTTGCTCAAATAATCATACTTCACGCAAAACCTCATTTTATGATGCCTCAAGTAACCTGGCAGACGCCGATAGTGGCTAACACAGTTGACGCCAGTGCCAAACAGCAAGTTCAAGCAGCTCCGGTTTCTACAGCCACACAAGCTTTAATCGGTGAGGTCTCTTTTGTTCGGGCTCAGCCTATGTTAGCTCAATGAAATTCTTTTACAGATCGATGCACGCAAGATACTCAACGCGTCCCCACTGTTTCGGTCAAGAAAACTGGCATCGAGCGCTATCTGGATGGGGTAGATGATGGCTTGGTGACCAATGACAGCTCGTTGTCTCCCTCACCCGAGTTCCAAACCGCCGCTGGTGCTGCTTCCCAGTCTGCCGACAACACGTCGAACGCCAATTCTCGGAACACGTCGGCTTCCCAGACTTTCCAATCTACCGCTGGTGCTGCTTCCCAGCCCACTGACGATGAGCCAAACACTGGCGCTGCTTCCCAACCTACTGACGATGCGCCAGACGCTGGTTCTCGGAACGTATTGGCCTCACAGGCTGCCAACGACGTGTCGAACTTGCAGCGCTCTCCTTCCACTAGATCTTCAGCTAAATCTCAGGCTCCTGAAAACTCGCTAATCACCCATTCTCCCCAGGGTCCGAGCAACCCGCAGCCCGAGTCTCCTGAAAACCTGTTAAACAGCAGCCGTTATCTCGAGGCTTCAAATAACCCGCATCTTTCTTCTTCCGGTCCGCAGCCTTCCGGTAATCTACCTATTCACAACCAGTTGTCCAACGCGCGCAGCGGCACCACACCCGTTGCAGATGAGGCGCAAGCTCCCGCTGCTCACAGTAAAGTAACTTCTCCAGCTTCAGATGAAGTGAGCAAAGAAGAAGCAGCGATGAAACTCAAACCTAAACGGGCTACAATGGGTGCGGCAGAACGCAAAGCTTTGAAGGAGAGTGCTCTGGTGAAGCAGAGGTTGTTGCTTGACGACGTTGCCGCGGCGATGGAAGAGCAGGACAAGAGGTTTGAGGAAATTGCAGAAGAACACGGAGTCACAGTCGATCGCGTCAAGCAACTAGCTCTCAACGCTTCCCCTCTCAAACAAAAGCGCAAGATATCGGACTTCAACATCGCTCTCCATTTCAAGAGCCTTGAGGTGAACACTGGTGAGCTTTCTTCGTTTTCGTTTTCTTAGCATTTCTTCTCATTCTTTTAACCTCATTTCAGGAATACCAATGGGTAGTCGTACAAAAGTCGCGGAGATTAGGGAGTTGGTTCGGGAGGACGAGTTTTGGCAGGCCGTTTTAAAGGAGCCAGAGTTGATGCAAGAGTGGCGAGATAAGTACGACGACGAGAAGTCAGAAGATGCGGCTTCAAAATTGTCTCGAGTATCTACAAAGGCTGCGACGCAAGCGGCCTCCAAGTCTCTTGCTCTGATCCAAAGTCAGGTATGCTGTTACTATGCACCGTTCTGGTTTGTGAATTTCTGATTTTTTGTTCTTATTGTAGTGCGAATACGCTTATGAACACAGTGCTGTCAATACGTTTGGTATCATGGGGCGAGGGTCCTTTGACTCCAAGGCTCAGCCCGCGTTCTTTGGCTGTGGTCCGGCCGATGGGTTTCTTCGCGAGAAGTTCACCATTAACATTCATCAGTTTATGAACTTATGGGATTCCTATGTTACATCTCAGAACGCATGTAAGTTTTGTCATTTTTTTGGACGAACTTCGGTTGCTAACTACGTCTTGTAGTGGGTTCAAAGGCCTTATCAATGACGGCCATGAACAAGGACACGGTACATATGATTCTCCAGTCTCTCCGTAGGTGTATTTTATATGTTCTTGCCATTCACATTTTAATGACGTTCTGCAGGTGAGATTACAGGTGTTCAAAACATCCTCATGAGCTACAGTCGTTTTGATGCAGCAATCGTGGTACCCTACAAGGTCAAAGTTGTCGGATGGCCTGAGGATATTGACTTTGCCTCTCCTCAGACCCTTACCAGAGCTGACCCCACGAAACGACTTCATGATGCTTGGAAGGATGGTATAGCTCACTGGTGTAAGCTGACGGCATCAGAGCATCGGGCGGCTGTACAGAAGCTGGAAGATGCGACCAATCCGAGGCCTCAAAAGCAGCGTAGTGATGTCGGCGGTTTGCACAAAAGAAAACGCCAGTCAATGGCTGTTGTCGATGATGAGGAGAGTGAAGAGGGAGGTAGCCGAAGTTCCGCAAAGAAGAGTAAGTTGAAGTCAGCAGAGAAATCGGTAGGGAAGAAGAATTTGAAGGCCAAAGGCAAGGGGAAGGGGAAGGAGAAGTCTGTGCAAGGAAACGAAGGTGTGGTGTCATCGTCTAAATGCCCGAGCATTGGTCGAGCCGCGAAGTCAGGGAAGAGCTTGAGGGTTGAAGAGTCGGCGATGGACCCTTCGGGCTCTGATTATGACGACAATGACGACTAAGTGTTTTTTTGTTGCGCTGTGTCCTTGTGTCAGTTCATTGTAGCTTGTAGCATAGTGCTGACTGCATGTATTTCTTGTTGTGCTGTATTCTTGATGCCTAAAGTACCATATTATATGTTTAATATGCCAATTATATCTTGTTGCATGTGTATACCTTTATAAAGTGCTTTATAAAGTGACTAGACTGTGGTTCTAAGTGTGCTTAATAGATGTTTCTAGGCTCTATTGTAGTGAAAACAAAGGAATATACAATTTCAGTTATATATTTAATGACCTTTAGCCGTAGTGCGGTCAAAGGTCTTAACCCTACCTACTAGACCCATTAGTGTTTGATTAATGGGTCTAACAGGTAGGGTTAAGGGGGTATAGCAGGTGCATTATAGACAGTGGTCCAGTATACTGGGCTACATCTGGCATGTAAGGGGCTATGTATTGTACTAACCCCAAGAATCGTTGTACGTCGTTGAACGTACGCGGAGTTCGCCATTTGCGAATCCTGTCCATCTTGTCGGTATCCGTGTGGATACCTTTATCGTCTATGGAATGTCCAAGACAGTCCACTGTAGCAGAGAAGAGCTCGCATTTAGCGGCTCAAAGGAAGAAATGATGCTTCCTAAGGCGATCAAGTACATCTCTGATGTGCTTAATATGTTCTTCTAGTGTATCACTGAAGACAAAGATATCGTTGAGATATGCGTGTACATATTTCCCGATAGCATCGCGAAAGATGAATGTCATCATTTGGTGGAAAGAGGCTGGGGCATTACAATCCCCCATCATCATGACATTACTGACGAATGTCCCGAAGATGCAGGCGAATGCTGTTTTCCACACATCGCCTGCTTCAGTATGAATTTGTTCATACGCATCACTAAGATCGATGTTGGATCGATACTTATGTTTGGCTACATCTGTTCGGATGTTATCCTGGTCAGGGAAAGGAGTGACATCCTTTACCGTGTTATCGTTCCGTGGACGATAGTCAATAATGGTACATAGTGTACCATTTTTCTTTGGAATACAAAGCATAGGTGCAGCCTGCGGAGCAGGTTGCTGTATCCACCAGTTTGATCTGGTGTATTTACCGATTTTATCAGTAAGTTGCGTTTTTAGGTGATCTGGGCACCTAGGCATATAATAATTATATCGCCATTGTTCATCGATTAGTTTAATTCAATGATTGATTTCTCATAGTGGTGGTACTCCCCCGAGTATATCTTTATACTCGTTGATTATCATCATGTGGATCATCGGTATTTGATCATCCGTAAATGGTCCTTGCTTTTGTAGCGAGGAAAAGTCTATCGGGCTGTCCTCTTGAACTGCCTTGAATTCCTCGTCCCCTGATTCGGGTTCGGATTCAGGAGAATTGTCCTTCTCCTTTTCTCGTTGAGCTCTAAGCTTAACTTGTTTGCGCACACTCTCGGGAAACATTTCACGAGATATTTCTTGTAAGACTTCGACATAATTGTCAAGGTCTTCTGCCGATAACATAGTTGTTTTCGGTGTTTGTGATGAATCATTTTTATTTTTCGACTTCTTTGAAGTTGAAACTGCAGCTAGTCACTCTTTACTAGCTTGCGTTTCCGTTCTTCGGAATTTCCCGTTAAGGGTTTCCTTTTTCATTGCGGTTCGGCGCGCAAATTCCATTGCGTCCTCCCCCACGGAAAGATATGGTGCTACCTTTCCTTTGATAAGGATTACATCCTTATCAAAGTCGAGTTGTATTCCATGCTTACGCATGAATTGCGTTCCTAGGATCGCATCGTATCTATTGACATTTATAATGTCGAAGTATACTTTTTCATCAATACCTCCATAGGAGGTATTTACACTCGTGCCAAAATTGAATTTGGCTTTACTTCCTACAGTTCCTAGCTGTAGTGAATGCTGGTCAGCTAGCTGATGAGCTTTTATGTTCGCTATGCAAACAAACGAGGGGCTTAATGCCTCTATTGTGCATCCGGAGTCGAATAGCGTAAACGCTTCGACTCCCCCGATATTTACTATCGCTGTCATTGGACAACGATCTTTCGCTGGACCTCTATTTGGTCGCAGCATTTGTTTACTTGAAGTTCGAAAACCTTTACCTTTTTCAGGTTCTGGTTCTTCGTCTTCATGGTGACTGATAGCAGTCAACCGATCTTCATTCATTATAAATGAATGATAGTGAGGATCTATGGATAAGAATAAATCATCATCCATATCCTCTTCTATGCAGACCAGTGGTCCGCAATCATTTAATGGATTTTCAAAATCCTCAGGATTGGTCTGAACCGGTTCCATTATGCAACCATAGTAGTCGCTAAAGTCATCGTCGTCGTCATATAGTCGACCGACATATTCATCCTCGTATGGTTCGAGGGTGTATTCTCCTTCGGACAATTCCTCATCATTAGGATCAGTTATGTTCGGAGATTCATCATCTTGAATCTCTTCTTTGACTATCGGAGGAGATTCTATCTCCTCTTGTTCATCCTCTTCTTGGATGACATACATGCGGGGTTGCCCGTATCATTCACAAGTAGGGTCATTTGCAAAATGTCCTGGTTTGCCACATCCGTAGCAGAGTTTTCTGGTGCTTGCGTCACTAGACGGTTTAGGTCTTGAACTCTTAGAGTTCGTTACCTGTCCCGTGCTTCTGAGTGTATTCTCAGTGCGTACGGGCTTCAATTTATTATTGGAGAAACGATGCTTCACCAGTTGAAATGGTCGTCCTTTGATGAGCACCGGACCATATTTATATGGTCCTGTACTACCACTTGGTTGTACTTTTGCTTCACGGCGTATTCGCTTAGTGATATATTTCGAGTCTTCAGGGCTCGGTTTCTTACGTGAAGTCACGTAGTAATCTTCGAGATGACGATTGTCCTCGAGTCTAGTAACCGCTTTGACCATCGTTCTGAGTTTAGCATACTCTGGAACGATGCCTTGGTTCGCTAGATGTTTCAGTATCGTAATGGGTAACCCATTAATGAATCAATTGCGCATCGCAGCCAAATTAGGCGGCTGCTGCATCCTTGCCGCCCATCTTAATAGGGTGGCATGATAATCTCGTACGCCTTTAGCGGGCGAGTATATTACTTGTTCAAACTGCTGAGCAGCTTGATGTATTGTAGATGCTTGTACACATCTATCGAAGATTCCTATTATGGTGTCTTCAAATTTCCAGGATATTGTGATCCTATGAGGTCCATCGACTTCGTCGTTGTACCAATCAAGGGCTTTGTCCTTGAGGAATAACCCCAATACCTGGAGGCGTGTTTTATCGTGGTCTTTACCACAATAACGATTTACAGCCATCCATCTGAGAAGGATGGCTAACCATCTCTCGAAAATTTCTACATCTGGCGTACCATCGTATGCCTCAGGCGTTGGGAGCTTGATATTCTTAGCTCCGTCTATAGTTGTGACGGGTTTCCCCACTGCATGACGTACCATACGTCGATACACTCTGTGTACCTGGTGTTTCCATCGGGCACGACGTTCGTCATCCCCTGTTGTCTCTCGCAGTTTAGCTGCAAGTTTTTGTCGCAGCTTACGCTGTTGCAATTTACTAAGATTTGCCTGTGGCTGAATTATATAATTCACCCAGGAATCGTTAGATGAGGAGTCAGAATCAGACTCCTTGTCGTTATCGTCTGATGATTCATCAGACCAAGGCATACCTTTACGCTTCTTGTCTCTATCGCTAGAGTCAGAGCTGTCGGAGTTATCATCAGGATCTCCAGGTGTGCCGGAGGCATACCTAACTCTGCCACCCTTGTAGGGTTGCGACGATTGAGCTTGCTTTGAGGAGGTATTATTATACTCCCGATCCCAAACTTCTCGTGGAGTAGTTAGTTTGTCGACAGGGATGCTGTCGTCATTGAATCCTACCATCTGGTCAGGGAATGCATCCGGTATCATACCGGATGTTCTGAGACTATAGTTATGTTGTCTCTGAATCGCTACGCGACTTTCCCAATCGCTCGCTATCCCGTTCGGGAGCGGCATACTAGGCGATCTTATCGCCGTCAGTGCAGTATTATTCTGTACTTCATTTATCAGTGGTACCGGTGTTGGTACTACTATTGGCGATGCCTGTACCATTGTAGCTGGCAGTGTTGGTAGTACTACTGTTTGTGGTACTGCTTGTTGTATTGTCACTGGTGGGATCACCGTAGTAATTGGCTCTTTCTTTACAGAAGCCTTCATTTTAGCAGGTACTGTTTGTACTTGCTGTGTAAGAGTTACCGGAGGTAACTGTTGTTGTGCGGGTGGTACTACTGTATGTAGTACCATTGTGCTCGGACCAGGTCCTTGCGTGTTTTGTTGACAAACGACTTGTGTCATTGTCTGTGTTTGCGCCATACGTACCGTTATCGGTGCTGACAGCGCTATTGTTTTCGTTTGTATTCCTTGTGTAGGAATACTAACATCAACCAATGGTTGGTTTTTACGATAATGTTCATTCAATTCTTGAATGAATGCTTCGTGTGCTTTGATAAGGGACTCATTTCTCAATGGTCCCACTATTGTTGACTCTGTCCGTTGGATGGGGTCATTCTTCCGTATACTAATTGTAGGCGGAGTAGGTAACGGTCTCGGTCCTCTTGGGGCCGGAGACATTCTTCCTGTGAAGATGTTTTGCCTTATTACTGGAGAGTAACGAAGCGTCTGGGGTTCATTTGATTTACCCATTGTCGAGTTTGATAAGTCAATGACTGGGCTTTCATTTGCATGAACTCCTTTATTTGGTGTTTTGTTCGTTTGGGAAGTTTGATTCTTCCTAATTGTTACAAAGTCGCCAAAGTTATTATAGGGATCACTTTGGCGATCATCTTCTTCTACAACCTCGGTTTCAAGGTTGTCAAATAGACCTTCACCTTCAGGTGGGTCTATCGGATCGAATGAATCTGTATGCCATACGTTATGTATTGGCTTGAAAGATTCTTTAGGTCTCCGATCTCGGGCACCTGGTGGTTTGTATATTCCCATTGTTTGACGGAACGGATGTGTGGTAGGCTTTATGCCTTCCCAACGACTTGTTTGTTTGTTGTCAGGCGGTAATGCCGCCTGTAATACCGCTGGCGGTCGGGCTACGGGCATTGCTATGCTCGTAAGGTTACCAGTATCTGGTAACGGTCTGGACTTACTCATTCCGGATGGTCCGGACCAACGTTCTACCGCGGTAGCTATATGGTTTAGTGCTTGCGCACCTTGTCCATAGAACTGCGATAGTTCTTGCATGGCCTCCTTGAGGTCATTCATGTCTGCGAAGCCTTTATTGCTAAAGGCTCCCTGAGACTCATTAGACTCAGATAGTTTATCGTGCGTCGTATTCGACGCACGCTCACGGATGTCTTCGACATCACTTACTGTTATGACTCGATCAATAGTCTCATCCAAACCTTCACAGTACGTAACTCAGCAGTAAAAATGATAAGAGAAATTAATGAGATTATAGAGCAAGCCTTTCCGTTCGTTGAAACCGCTAGGCAAAAAATATATACTCAAACAACTAGGCTCAAGTAAAGTTAGTAACTAGTTTGTAATACGAAACTCACAGAACTTATTATTTGGAGATAGCTCAACAAATAATAATATGATTACCCTCGGAGATAGCTCAACAAGCAGTAATATGAATCAGAACTAGTACTCGGAGATGGCTCAACAAGTAGTAGTGAGTGTGGTGTCTAGTACTCGGAGATAGCTCAACAAGTAATAGTGAGTGTGGTGTCTAGTACTCGGAGATAGCTCAACAAGTAATAGTGAGTGTGATGTCTGATACTTGGAGATAGCTCAACAAGTGGCAATTAAAGAAGTATTCACTAGGAGATAGCTCAACAGGTGAATGTTAGTGGATACAACTTGGAGTTAGCTCAACAAGATGTATAAATGTGTATTGTAGCTTGGAGATAGCTCAACAAGATACAATGAGTTGGTCTGGTGATTCACACAAGTGATAACAGCAAACAAGTGGGGGTTTGGATTTAAGAAAAATAATACGTCTAATGTACATTGGTAAATCTAGACTAATTATATACTGTGCAATGTGTACTAGTTAGGAAATGCTGCGGAATGACTAGATTTGAGTCATAACTGCGGAAATACTGTGAATGAGTCAGTCTGACTATGTAATGCTGTGCAATGACTAATATTGAGTCATGTATGCGGAACCGTAGTTGACTCAGATATCTGGCTGTGCAATGACTGATATTGAGTCATTGATGTAAAGAGGCTATGCAATGATGTCATAGCTGTGGAGCAGTGATGTGATATCATAACTGCGGAGCAATGGAATGACATCATGATTGTGGAGTAGCAAGATGACATCATGGTTGTGGAGCTAGAATGATGTCATCACTGTACAGACTGTGCAGTGACTGTTAAAGATCATTCTGGTGTTCTGGAAGAATGTGTGCAGCATTAACCCAAATGGTGTTGAATAACTAATGAATGTAAAATGTTAAGTAGAAGTATTAATGATAGTGTTCATAGTTGGTTACAGAAGAAAAAAGATTGGGTGTATAGGATTTAGATCCGGGTCATAACAGTACTCCCCCCTTAAGGCCGAAACCCTCTGAGGCCACATAGGAGTTAGGTTATCCAGTCATAGTTAGTGGGATTGCACCTATCAGTTGCATCTCAAGTAAAGATGTTCATGAGTTCAAGCATCCTGACTTCAAATGGTGGTTATGTGATGGCCTGTTAATTGGTCATTAATTGGACATTAGTGTCGTTAGTGTCATTACTGTAATTGGTGTATTTTCCATGCCACATTAGTTGCATCAGACCTGGGACAATAAACATCATGATTTCAATAGTACATCAGCATGTTGGGCGGTACTATGTCCATGGATCTGATTTATGGGAAGTCCATCAATCAAAATGATTGTTTCAAATTTTTCTGATTGCTTGATTGCATACAGCTGTTTGCATATCAGTGATTTGATGGTGGCTTTGATGTCAATTGGTGCCGTCTGATTGATGATTTTTATGGGAATAGTGGACTTTCGGACATTTCATTTCCTGAACTTGAAACTTGTCACTGTAGTATCTGCGTCTTGGACACAGATCCATGCATTTCAGTAAGCATTAATACCAATCTGGTATTTGAATCTCATGTTGTCCAAGTGGCGAGAATTGGAGATGTATTATTATTTTATGACCAAGTTATGACTTGATGCGATATTGATGAGATGTATTATTAGATGAAAAAGCGGGTATGATATAGCTGTTTCATCTTAGGTTGGTCTGAAACTCATCAAATCGTCCAAGAACTTTCTTCCTTTCCCCTTCTCATTCAGCACTTTTACATGTCTTTCAAAGCTTGTTCATTTCCTGATGTTTTTTCTTCAGTTTCTGGGCACACTATCTGCTATAACTAGTGGCATTTCAGAGATTATTGTGGTAGCGTTGACATTCTTTGTGGTTTTTTCTGGTGAGAACTCTCAGTAGCACAATACATGGTGCATTGCTTTCTATAGAGTCGGAGTATATGGCATAATTCAAGGCATAATTGGGCTTATTTGACCAATAATCTCATTTACAATCATTGGTGAAAGGTGAGGCATAGATATTGGATAAAATCTGCAAAAACCTGTTAATTGATTTTGCTCTGCAGATAGATGTATTGAGGTGGGTTAAAATCATGGAAATAATTTCTGGTGATGTTTCCACTTGAGTTGCAAGCAGAGTTATTGGGGTGTAATCATTGTGACTATGAGCATCTGGTTATTGAGATGCTAGGATGTTTATCTGGTTGATGTCCTTTTATCCATCCCCTTTTGCATTCCTTCCCAAGAGTGTGCCATCAATATCCCAAATTTCATCTTTAACTTCAATTATAATGTTGTCGGGTATTTTTCTGGAAGTTTCAATAAATGCAGCTTGACCTGACACATGTTCATGCTGTTGTGGGCAGTGTTGGGCAAAGTGGCCTATCTTTTCACAGTAAGTACAAGCCCCCTTTTCCTTGTCTTTGGTCATACTCCTCTGGAGTGACCCAAGTGGTTAGTACTACTGACATCTTATTAACATTATCATTTCTAGAATTGTCTTGATTCATTCTAGAAGCTCTTGGAGTCAGCGTGGTGGCCCTCTGTTGTTGAGCTTGTGATGTATGATTGTTTGGTGGGCTATCCTGATCCAAAACCGTATTTTGAGCAGTATGACAGTCATTTTGTACAAAGTTACCGATTTCTGGACCATATGCTAGTGGGAACAATGGTGAGGCTCCTTTTGAGTCTTTTTGTGTCCTGCCTTTGTGTGAGACAAAATAATAATCATTATTGCTTTGCAAAAAATCATGTGCTTGCTCAGCCCAGTCCAAACCTAAAGGCTCATGAATGAGAGTCTGTGGAACATGATTATTTTCTGCAGGTAGTGGCGTTGGATCTATTGGTTGGGTTTCAAGAAATAAACATTGACTTGTAGCTTGAGCTTGTTCAGATTTTGTAGACATTACAAAATTTTGTTTTCTGCCCATAAGGCTGGCATTTCTTTGCCCTCGATCAAGTAGCGCCTGACTACTACCAGTATGTGCTAATTCATCATGTTGAGGTAGAGTTGCAGAGTGAATAAACTTGGTTGTCATTCCTTGTTCCTTGCTCCACTTTTTCAACAGGATCTGGTGCTGATGACATGTGCATCACAGGTTGTAACATAGATAGCCTGTTGACAATCTGAGGGCTTAATGAGTGAGCCCTAGATTCCTCTACACTGTGTTGAGGATGAGTTTCTACCACATTTCCTGTGTTTTGTACAGGTGTGTGAGCACTTTGTGCATTTTCTTGTGCATTTTCCTGTCCTTTGGCTCGTTGGCTTGTATGAAGGGAAGGTGCTAATTCAACACTCATATTACTCCTTGCCCTCAGTGGAGCTTGAAACCTCATCCCTTTGTATCTCAGTGTATAGGTGTGTTAGAATTTGAGTATTTCTTTCTTCTGACATCCTTTGATACAGGTTTGGGCTTAATGATGCAAGTTCTCTCTGACCTAGTCTTGTCAACTGTTGGATCCATTGCCATGGCTGAGCATTACTGCTTCTATAGCCTAATGACTCAAAAATATTTGGCATTGCTGGCTGAGTCTGTCAAATTGTATTTGTTCATTTTGAAAGTGGTTCAGAACTGGTACAGTATTGTTTGACTTGTATGAGCCTTGTTTTACTGAACTTTGGAAAGATCCACTTGGTGATGGATGATTCTGAGCAGATATAGTTGGCTGTAAAACCTTGCAATTGAACAGGTGCTTGTTCATGCCCTTGTGAGTGATTTAAACTCCTAACAACACTTCCAGCATTGTGATCTGACTGAGAATGGTGAGAGAGAGATTTATGATGTGGATTACTATGAGTCATGGAATGCTCTTGCCCTTCCTCAGGGACTAAAGACAATGGAGATCTTCTAATAGGTTCAATTTGTCTTTGACTTGATAGTACAGAAGACATTTGGCCATCAGTTGTTGTACTCCCAGTTGCTGTTTGGCTCTAGTAATTGCTGGTGCAGATGATGAGTGGTAGGTAAGTGAAGGACTTTGTTCTGGTTCTGAGAACTGAACAATGTTCCTGCTTTGCCGTGTAGATTCTCCACTTTGAGATTTGTGTGTATCAAATTGTGCAGAATGGCTATGATGTAAAAAAGGTAGAGGTGCACTTGCTACAAGATTAGGCATTTGCTGCTGTTGTCCTCGCGAACCATTATCAACTAAATGACTGGTGGAACGGTCATCATGACAAGCAAATATCTGTGCAATTTGTGCAGTAGGTGGCATTCTAACTTCTTGAACCACAGTTTCCGTTAAATTTGAACCCTTTGATCCAATGTGAATTCTCTGCATTACTACAAATTCACCATTTGAAATAGTAGTGGGTGACCCCCGGTTTGTATTTCCAACATTAGTATTGTGTTGTCCAGTGTATATCCTGGAGCATTAAAACCAATTGGAAAGGTGGCGATATTAGATCCTTGAACAAATTGGTGAGACCCAATCTGGGTGTATGATCTAGTTGTTTGTGTAGACATTCATGGGGGAGGGTGGAGACATATTATTATGTTATGACTCGATCAATAGTCTCGTCCAAACTTCACAGTACGTAACTCAGCAGTAAAAATGATAAGAGAAATTAATGAGATTATAGAGCAAGCCTTTCCGTTCGTTGAAACCGCTAGGCAAAAAATATATACTCAAACAACTAGGCTCAAGTAAAGTTAGTAACTAGTTTGTAATACGAAACTCACAGAACTTATTATTTGGAGATAGCTCAACAAATAATAATATGATTACCCTCGGAGATAGCTCAACAAGCAGTAATATGAATCAGAACTAGTACTCGGAGATGGCTCAACAAGTAGTAGTGAGTGTGGTGTCTAGTACTCGGAGATAGCTCAACAAGTAATAGTGAGTGTGGTGTCTAGTACTCGGAGATAGCTCAACAAGTAATAGTGAGTGTGATGTCTGATACTTGGAGATAGCTCAACAAGTGGCAATTAAAGAAGTATTCACTAGGAGATAGCTCAACAGGTGAATGTTAGTGGATACAACTTGGAGTTAGCTCAACAAGATGTATAAATGTGTATTGTAGCTTGGAGATAGCTCAACAAGATACAATGAGTTGGTCTGGTGATTCACACAAGTGATAACAGCAAACAAGTGGGGGTTTGGATTTAAGAAAAATAATACGTCTAATGTACATTGGTAAATCTAGACTAATTATATACTGTGCAATGTGTACTAGTTAGGAAATGCTGCGGAATGACTAGATTTGAGTCATAACTGCGGAAATACTGTGAATGAGTCAGTCTGACTATGTAATGCTGTGCAATGACTTATATTGAGTCATGTATGCGGAACCGTAGTTTGACTCAGATATCTGGCTGTGCAATGACTGATATTGAGTCATTGATGTAAAGAGGCTATGCAATGATGTCATAGCTGTGGAGCAGTGATGTGATATCATAACTGCGGAGCAATGGAATGACATCATGATTGTGGAGTAGCAAGATGACATCATGGTTGTGGAGCTAGAATGATGTCATCACTGTACAGACTGTGCAGTGACTGTTAAAGATCATTCTGGTGTTCTGGAAGAATGTGTGCAGCATTAACCCAAATGGTGTTGAATAACTAATGAATGTAAAATGTTAAGTAGAAGTATTAATGATAGTGTTCATAGTTGGTTACAGAAGAAAAAGATTGGGTGTATAGGATTTAGATCCGGGTCATAACACTTACATTCTGCTGTCGTTAGACGGCTCAATTTCAGGACTTTGTCCTGCATACGGTGGTAGTCGTGAACTATGACTACCGTCGTGTGAATTTATTGGTGAGTGGCATCACATGTTGTGAGTGGCGATTGCTCGCATCTCGTTGGGACTTCTCTGAGTTCCTGTTTTGGTCCATGTGATCAAACTTTTGTTGATTTTGCTTGGCGCTTTTGATGCGGAGTAAGAGTGGTGATAATTGTTTAGATTACTTTATAATTCTAGTCGAGTAGTTATTACTTCTCGTAGTTTTGTGCACACAATTTTTAATAAAGATTTTTGATGCTCAAAAAAGTATAACGCCTTAGGCGAGAGTCTTACGTTCACACGAAAGAGCACGACAAAGGCTATGCGATTGTGTACTCGTAGTGTAGAAGAACTACAGTAATTTATGTAATTCGACCAGTTATAGTAATCGAAATGAATAGAATAGAAATGATATCTAATCGTAAGATAAGATAAGATAAGAGTCGCGATGCGACAAAAGTTAAGGCCGCGCCATAAGGCGCGGCGGAAGGGAATCAGGCAAGATGGGGAGAGGCGTTACAGAGACTTAGGCTAATACTAGTTAACTATTTATACAGTTTGAGAGGGTATGAGAATGGATCCATAAATAGAGGACATGAGAGTCTGTAAATAAAGATGACATAGGAATCTGAATCTATAAATAAAATGTTCAATACAAAGAGATCAGCTTGTGATATTGTCTGGCTATATTAGTAAGGTGGAATGAGTAATAACTCCGCACAGGTTCCGATGACATCATTACTGAGTGATCATCACATATCATCAAACAAAATGAAATGAAGTTGGTGACAAATGATATTATCAAAGAAAACATTATACTCCAATGTGGATGAAAGGGACCCAAGTAGCAAATGAAGGCTGGGTATTCAGTTGAAGGTTTTGGATTGCATAATGTAATGCTTCTGCTACTTGGGTGCTGTCATTCTTACCATCCTTAAACAAAAACCTGTATACATCATTGGCTACTTGTGGAGCATGGGAGTCACTGATAGACCACATTGTTGCTATGACACTGCGGTACCTGCTGAGAGCATTCCAGCTGCAAGATGAACTGCTTCTGTTGACAGGTTTCTCATCACCAGTTGCAGTCTGACAGGCAGAAAGGAATGCAAGACCCTTGGGTGGAAGTTGCATTGTTATTATGTCATTTATTGTTAGCTTAGAGTTACTCTCTAAAATAAACCACTCTGAAGTGGATCTTGACTATCCTGAGTTCCATGACAAGCAAAGTGAGCCCATTCATGTCTTCTCATTTTTCTGCAACCCTTGCAACAGTTGCATTTGAGCTTTCAGTGTTTTTACTGTTATTGAATCCCTGCATATTTTTGAATATAATCCAATTCAGTTTCAAATCCAGGAAGAGTGGATGGCTGGGCAACAGCAAGAACTTTCAGATCTCTTGGTTGATTTGAGTAGGAGCTTTGAGCTTCCAGAAAGCTGTCAATGATGGTGTATATGATGAAATAGCATATTCACTGAGCTTTGATCCAGTGGTGCATTTGAAGAATAGTCTGCAGCATGGATAGGCAGGAATGGAAATGACCTGTAGAAACCAGCAGATTCTTGTAAGAGGATGAGTCTAAGAAATTTGATCAGATATGCTGATTAATATACTAATCAGCAAAACATACACGCACAGGAAGCCACTTTCCCGCACTGTACAGTGCTGGGGGCCACTACAAATTGCTGTATAGTGCCTGACAATGGCTCCTGCTCACCCATGTTTTGCTGATTAGTAGATGCTTGCAATAAACTTACTGTTAAAGCAAGGCCATCCACAATTGGTTTAGCAACCCTGATCCAAAGCATTAGAAGGATCCCTCGGAATGCTTCCTCTTTCACATCTGGATTCTGTCTCCACTTACGGCGAATACCCAACCTCTGTGAAAGATCATCTAAAACATCTCTATTTGGCAAGAACCCTGAACAAGTGCCTTGACCATAGTCTACAGAGCTTGAAGCACTCTATCATTCAGGAATGGAAGTGGAATGTGTAGAACATCATCACTGAGTCCAGGTATAAGTACCAAAGCGTCAGCCTGGATGTTACTTGAAATAAGTAGGATGACTGGGTTATCTGTAGCAGCATGGAGATTTCTGAAAATTGCTTTGGTAACAGAATTTTTCATACCCTGGTAATTTCCGAATCTCATTAATCAAACGGCGCCTTTGTTCAGCTATTTCATGGAAGTCCTTTGCAACTTCCAGAGTAAGACCATCATTGAGAAATATATCGGGGGCAGTAGCTTGAGTTTGCACAGTGAGTCTAGCAGACAGGCTCTCCAATTCCATGCCCTGTATTGGATATCTTTCTTTGAGTTTTGCAAAAAGTGCTCGGAGTTGGAGCAGCTGACTCCAAATGATTGAACAGCCTTGTTCAATCCACTCAACTGCTGTGTACATTGACCTATTTGTATGGCAAATATTGAAGCATTGATGATGAAAGGTCTTACTTTTCTGATTTGATAGTGACGATTTTCAACCAAAGATCCCGGCCAGGCTAGTCTGAAATGAGATTTACGCCAGACACATATGCACAACTGGTTGATGAGTGATTTATATCCTGGGCTAGACGAGCCCAATGTGAGGCAGCTTCAAATTTTACTGAACTCCTACCAACAAGTGAACAAGCGGCACTTGAAAAATACTCAAGGGCCTTCAAAGCAATACTAGAATTAGGCTCCAGAGGATTAGTTTGCATCAGAAGGGTTTGTCCTATTGCAATTAACATCCCAGTTTTTCCTGGATAATCATCTGGAGTGGCATTAATGGCTTGCTGTTGTTTTTGCAAGGCTTCATTCAGGTTGTTCCAGCGCTAAGCTTCTGAAATCAAACTGCAAGGGAATGTCCAAGACTTTGTAACAATTTAGACCTGCTTGCATGATTATCTGGAAGAATGTCATTAGTCTGCCTTTTTTTCTGCACAGCCTGATTGAGGTCTGCTATATCACCCAGCACACTAAATTGATTTGCAAGGCAACTTGCATAACTTTCCAAAAACTGAGGCTTATTAGGGTGGTCATTTGGAGTCAAATCTGTTGTTGTAAAGGGGGAAAATTCAGATACAAACTACGCTCATCCTCCAAATGTGGGGACAAAAGCACACCAGAGGGTAGAGATGGGTAAAGCCCTGGGTCAACAACCCAATGGAGTCTCATTCCATAAAACTAGGTACTTATATACTATACAATTGTATACTACACTACATAAGGGAATTGACTTGCTATAATTCCAGGCAAGTCATGTAAAGTCATTATGAGTCATTTAGAATCATTGCACAGTCATGCACAGTCAATGACTCAATGCACAGTAACTATGTACTACAAATGAGTCAATGCAATATTGACACATTATGACTCCAGTTCATATGAGTCAGTCCAGGTTTG
>JADNRY010000329.1:0-68237 GCA_015501585.1 Rhodocollybia butyracea
ATCTGTCGTCATCTAGTTGAGAATCGTATGTCACCGGATAGTGAAACTGGGATGCCGTTGCCGGAGTCGTCCACAACGTGCAGGTAGTCACCAGTGCTGAGGTGGAACCTGAATGTAATACTATCAAAGTAACATCGTCTGAGTTGGCGTGACGGTAGGCATACACATCCAAAGTCCAATTCGTCCCAGTGACCTTGTAAAATTGACTGTAGATTCAAGTTCAGCATTTGGCAACGCAAACACACATGGAAAAAATGTTTACTGTGAGAAGCCCTTGGTACCGGATGGTGGATCAAGTTGGGTCTCGATGGCACTAACAGAAGAGATGAGAACGGATAAGACAGATCCATTCAAGGAACAACCTACGTCGGTTCTTTCGCAGACTGGGCATGAAAGTCATTACTATTGAGGAATGATGATAAGTTGATGTCGAAGGCCTTCCAAGAGCGACACACGACATACCTGGTGATCTCCACCGCGTTGGGAAAGTTGGTGACCATGGATTGGGATCTACACAAATATACAAAATGAGAAATTCTTCAAGTCCATAATGTAGATCGACGCCTTGCAATTTTGTATTGTCGATGATAGCTTTCATCAGGGCATCCCGCGACTTTGCATTTTCCATGACAGATTTTAAGATGGCGTCGTACGATGCATCTAACGCTGTTCCCTCTTTGGAAGCCTTTACGAGGGTGGCAACATGGTGCAAATTAGCCTCCTCTGTATCTGCGTTGTTGCTGCTGAAAAACCATTTGAAGGATGAGTATCAGACGTTGTGAGGAGCGATGACATACACAGGGGCAGCAACTGTGGTGTTACTGGTAAATTTGAAGATGAGGAAATGGTGCTGTGAGATAGGCGAAAGACGCACTCTGTATTTGAAGACATTTGAGATTGACTTGGAATGATGGGAGAGGGGAGGGTCTAGAGGGATGGATTTTAAATACAGCTCTTGAGAGCGCTTTCGCAGCGACACCCCAGAATTTCTCTCCATAAAGGTAATTGTGCGCTCGTTGTGCAAGCTTGTTTGGAACAATATCTGTCCTTGTGACGTTTTTTCTCTATTCACTTTTCGTCCCATGATAGAGGTTATGGAGCAATTGTTAAATGAAAAGAAGATCCCCCAAGTTTCTGTTCGCTTCTCTCTATCGAATAGTCCTGTACACGAGTTTCCGCTGTATGATTTTGTCTGTACACAGATCGATTATTATTCCTGCATAGAGCTGACTGTGTTTGCAGGGCATCCATAAGCAGCTCTGAGCTAGTCTCGAGAATCCAGACCATCTTTGTAGATGGCTCTGAGCGGGTTTCTGGACGGAACCACAGACCATCTAGCAACATAACGAGTTTACAAGATCATAGAAGGTGATCTTTTGTGTCTGATTGCACTAGACCTCATGATTCTCTCCGATAACAACTGAATTGGATGTCCACGACGGAAACAGGGTGAATTTAATCTAGCGCCGACTTAAACACAATCCATCCCACCGTACCCATTCGCAGATCTAATGGGAGTATTGGGACTCAACTCCAAAGAGAGATTCCTACTCGTTTGGTTCATGGAGACGTTGTAGCTTGCATTGTAGGTTATAGAAGATTGGAAGTGAAAACCAGAATTTCGGGAAGGAAAGGGTGGCGCTAGGAGAATCCACCTTGGATGGTTTTCTCGAGGATACGCTATCGGTCAGTATGTGAAAATTTCACCAGGAAAGTAACGTATGTTCTCCCAGCTCTACTGCATGGCAATACACAAGATGCCATCTACTACCGTCTTCCATGGCACCGGGTTCACAGTGAGTGAACGTTGAAAGTTGAACGTTCTGAACACCCACTTTGTGCTCCCAAAGAAACGCATACAGCCCCAGCAGCAGATAAGAGTGTTGATTATAATTATAATAACTGTTGAAGTCGATGTGAATAACGCAGAGAAAGAGTACAGATTCGAAGAGGATTCTGAGGGTTCGAAGGGACAGCAAACAGCGGGGTGATATATGATATACGGCGCTGCTATCTGGTGGTATCACTACCCAGAGTTGACGCGTTGACGCGTTGATGCTTAATAATGATGCTTGAAGGATACAAGACACAGCTGCAGCGTCCAGTGCATATTGTCATGCTCGATAGAGCGTATTTGCACTGGGTGATTATATATATATATATGATCACCGAGACAACGACGAAATGAAACGCATGACTCCAGAGGACTAATATCCAGATATCCAACGTCAACGCGTCAACGCGTCAACATCCAACGTTCAACGCGGAGCCACAATTTTCCTTTTTGGACATACCTGGCCATTTTCTTCACAGTGCGATGGAGCGTCGTGTCCTGAATCTTCCTTTTTTGGTGTCTGAGAGCGTGCGGTGGTCCTGTACCTTCCTTTTTTGGAAATATCTGACAAACTCAGTTGTCTCCAGATCTTCCTTTTTATGGCCAAGTATTCCCAAGCACATGATCAACAAGACACTGGTGAGATGAAACCCGGGACGAAGCATTTGTTGGCTAGTATGCGGGGATTATCCATACTATGTATCGGTGTTTTACTCTTCTACGAAACGGCGCCTCGCTAATTAGCCCAACATCTTGTAGAGAACCATTATCTGTTTTACTGAAAGAAGTGCCTTCGATGCGAAAGAGATCCTGTATACGCGATTCTTATCCATCCATCGTCCATCTTAGCCTCTCAAAAGTTGCTCAAAAGCAAACGACAAGATGATATGCACCAGCCAGCTTTGAACCTCCCGCCGAACAAACCTCATTTGATCCCTCGACACCCTGTCTTTGGCTCAGTCCCAAGGATGGCGCGAGCTGATGATAGACATATGTGTTTCCGGCACTGAACAAGCTGAACGCGACACTGCGTCGGTGAACTCTTCTGCTGACAGACGTGGGTGGTTCAAGCATAATAAGAAAATGAACGAGGGGAAGGGGAAGCAGGATGCCTCAGCCTCTGCAGCCTCTACAAAGGAATATGAAAGAGGTTTTTATCCTCGCTCATCTACATTTCATGATCCTGACCCTGTACCAACAGCACATAATCTGCATCTCCCTGACCCAGTAACATTCACCTCGTATGTGTATCAGCAGTGTATCGGCAGCTCAAGCTTACACAGCTTGATCCGGAAGTCTTTAGGATGCCCAGGTCTAGAACGAGCTGCGAGGAGGATATTCTTGGCCCCTTTTGGTGAGTACGATTACAAGTCACGCATTGGTTTTATCATACTCTCTGGCTAACCAGCTTTCCGATTTGTATTAGATATGCCAAATCTCCCAAAATTGGTAACGGTGAACCTAGTACGCTTGTCTCAATGCGTCCGTTTGAGCATCCGCTGCAGTATGAGGAGGCGCTTGCGGGGGGAGGCTGCTGGAATTGATGGAGCTGGAACTGAGGTGGGTGGTGGAAGGGATATTCAAGTGGTGAGTGTGACTACGATTATGAATATGACTAGGGCCACCGATACCGGCATTACCCCGACTACAACCAGCGACACCGACATTACTATGACCGCCAAATATCATAGTTGCCACTCCCTCAACAAACCAGCTCAAACCCCACACTGCTGCTGTATTTACTGGCTGACGCGCCACATATAAAGCGCCCTATGGGCAAAGTCCTTAAGAACACTGGTGAACACAACAAATAGGATACTATTGTGTGTACGACGGTGTAAAAGACTGACTAGACTCTTAAGTAATCGTACGATACTTATAGTAACGGTTTTATTATATAATTAATAATAAATAGAAAGATAAGATAGACTGTTTGGTCTATCGGCGGTGTCTAGGATGATCATATCGCCGGATACAGTCAGTGGTGATTATGGAGAGGCGGAGGCGTTACACCCTCCCCCACCAGATTAACATCAGGGATGTGAATCGAAAATGGTAATGACATCATCACCATCCAAACCATTTCTAATTTGGTTTAACATAATTGATGCGGCGCATCAGATTTTTGGACTTGTTTGAATCAAACGATAGTGGGGCATACCACTAGAGCATGATTTGATTCGGAAATGTCCGAATGTTCAACGCGCAGACTCGGAAGTTTCCGAGTAGTGCTTGAGGGGGATTCTCAGTGAGAATCCGACTTGAGAATAAGTAGCAATGCCCAGGTAAGGCATATTACCTGGGCGTCTGAATCCAATAATAATTTATTCGGAAGGTTTATCCTTTCCGATTTTTAAGGAGGTGTCCTCCTCAATAGGCTCAAGAACATATCCAATGTTCTCAGTATCTGATTCATCGGGGTTTTCCGATGATTGTGCATCATCTCTATTCCTAGATGAGACATAATAGTTCATCAGGAAAAGCCGTTTTTGCCTAGGTGACCCTAGAGTGGCCTAAAGCAAACTAGGTGACCTATGAATCCTATGGCATCCTAGGAATTTTGGCTCATCCCTTGCCAGTCAAGGCTCTTGAGGATTCCCTAGGCAAGCCTAGCTTTGCCCAGGTTTGCCCAGGTGCTCCTGGGGAACACCTGGGGAACACCTGGGCAAACCTGGGCAGACCTAGGCTTGCCCTGGGCTTGCCTAGGATACCCTAGGGAATCCTCAAGAGCCTTGACTGGCAAGGGACAAGTCCAAATTCCTAGGATGCCATAGGATTCATAGGTCACCTAGTTTGCTTTAGACCACTCTGGGGTCACCTAGGCAAAAATGGCTTTTCCTGATGTTAGTGAGGGCCGTGTGGTCCTCAATGCGCACGACGGCTCTGACCATCACTTCTAATTTGGCATACTCCGGAACGATCCCCTCGTTTGTGAGTTGCCTGATAATATTGAAGGGTAATCCCTCAATGAACCGTTTCCGCATTGTTGCATCATCCGGTGTTTGGAGCATCTGTGATGCCCATCGTGTAAGTGAGGAATAATAATCCCTCACGCCCGTATCGGGTGAGTACTCAATAAGGTCAAACTGCTGTGCAGCTTGATGAATAGTCGTTGCTTGGATGCAACAATCAAAGACACCAATAATGGCGCCTTCAAATGTCCACTTAAGGACAACACGGTGTATACCAGCAACTTCGTCGTTATACCAGAAGCACGGCAGTCCGTGTAGCATCGTAATTGTCACCGCACATGCGGTTGACTACCATCCATTGGAGAAGTGACATTAGCCACTGCTCAAAGACATCGACATCCGGAGATCCGTCATAGACCTCTGGAGATGGAACTTTAAGAGCTTTATGGCTCTCAATGGGAGGGATAGGATTCCCTACCTTATCTCGAATTTGTTTACGGTACACTTTGTGTACCTTGTGTTTCCATCGGGAATGACGTTCGTCGTCACCTGTTGTTTCTCACATCTTAGATGCAAGTGAGCGCAGTAATTTACGCTGCTCATTTTTAGTAATTTTACCCTTGCGGGTAGCAAATTTGTCTAGCCAAGAGGCATTAGACAATGAGTCAGTATTTGACTCAGTGTCACTTGGGTCTGATGATTCATCTGACCATGGGTTGCGTTTGCGGCCTTTGGATTTAGCACTCTTGTGCTTCCTCCCCCCTTCACGGGATTTTTTGCTAGGAGCTTTTGCTCTCGCATTGTTGCTTGGTCCTGGAAAGGACTCGGCGGGTGGGATGTAAAATCGATCCCAGATTTCTCTGGGAGTAGTGAATTTGTCAATGGGTATTCCATCGACATTATATCCCACCATTTGGTCGGGAAGCCCAGATGGCACAAATCCGAAATCTTGGAGACTGGCATTATGTTGGCGTTGAATCGCTATGCGACTCACCCAATCTTTAGCTACTCCCAACGGAAGCGGCTGTGGTTGCAACTCGGCCGATACCATTGGTACTGGCATTGAACTTGGCTCTGGCACATTGCTGGGCGGCAATTTGGGCAGTCTTACGGTAGTGTGTACTACTGGAGGGGCAACACTTTGTGTCGCCGGGGCGATGGATATGGTAGTAGGAACTACCGGAAGGGTACCGTGTTGCGGTCCCATACTGGAATGATTTCCAGTAGTGTTTGGTACAACTACTGGAGGTGTAATATTGGGTACCATTGGCGCCCTTGCAGTAGGGAAGTACATTGTACTTTCCTGTGGTGGTATCGCTACTACCTGATTGAAGTTACTAGGTAACTTCGGTTCACTTTTAATGTTCACTGCGCTTTGTGGTGAGCAAGATTTGGTCACCGGTAATGGCCTGGGACCTCGCAGTGTCAGAGATGCTGCCTCCGCATTGGGACTCTGTCTCATGCGGGATGTGTAGATGGGTGTCGGTATAGTTACTGACACTGGTGCGTATTCCTGTCGGAATACAGGAACATGACAGGGTGACTTGGTCATCCCTTGTGAATACTGTTCGTCCAACAGTGATTGTTGGACTGACGGTGCCTTGGGCACAGTCTCACGCCATTGGCGTACCGAGTTGTTTGCCTCGGTAGGAACAGGCACTCCGAAAGTGGACAAATTTCTACCGAGCAGAAAAGGACACTGATAGAAGCACGTGATTTTCGATAAGCCATATAAACTCGTGGGAAATATCAGGTGACTGTCGATATACCTTGTATAGAAACACGTGACTTTTCAGTTGACATTTCTGCTCGATTGAAATTTGGCCACTTTTGGAGTGAGATGGTGCTGCATTGTGCAATACCGGCAGTGTGACGGCAGGCCGTCTCGGTGTGGGTGCAGCAATAGTGATTCTATTGCTGTTTCTTGATGAAGAAGATCTTTCTTCATCAGATTGGATGCTAGATGCATCCCATTTCTCAGTTATATTGAGAATATGATTGAGTACTTGCGTACTCTTGTCGAGTGATGCCGCTACATCTCGTAGCGCAGAAGAAATCTCACTTAAACCCTCTCGGGTTGGCTGTTTCTTACGAATAGTCATAGACTGTTCATTCGGTGGACTCTTGTCCTGCCTGTAGTGCCGTCCTTCAGACGCACGTACGGAATGAGTTGCTGATGCGACTGAATAGATTGAGTGTGGTGACACGTCACCACGAATGGAAGGTGCGCGATCGTGCACACTCTGATATGACTTCTCTGATTGATTTTGAGAGGTCATAGGGACAGTGAATGATATAGCGGGAAGGAAAAATTGGAGCGGGTTTGTATAGATTGTGTAGCGAGTTGGAATAATGGTTGTTATACTTGGTAGTATAACTGTTTTTAGCTTGTTAAACTAATAGCTTTGTGTTATTCACACAATAGTAATTTTTTGATGTTCAAAAAAGTATAAAGCGCCCTATGGGCAAAGTCCTTAAGAACACCGGTGAACACGACAAATAGGATACTATTGTGTGTACGACGGTGTAAAAGACTGACTAGACTCTTAAGTAATCGTACGATACTTATAGTAACGGTTTTATTATATGATTAATAATAAATAGAAAGATAAGATAGACCGTTTGGTCTATTGGCGGTGTCTAGGATGACCATATCGCCGGATACGGTCAGTGGTGATTATGGAGAGGCGGAGGCGTTACACCACAGCCGAGGCGCGCGCTGCGTTTCCTGCTGGAACGCGCAAGTTGTTGATGATGATAACTGGGAAAAACGGGGGTTGATGTTTCCTAGTGAAAAACCAAAGTCATGACGTGACCGTCGAGTCACCCTCGGGACGGGCTCTGCGGTTCCTCCAATCTATACCGGATTAGGCCCAGTCATACAAGGAGGGTTGGGGGTTCTGGACCTTGGAGATGACTACAGATGCAATTTCTACACTTCTTCTGCCGGTGGCAACTCGGATGGGCCCATTAGACTTAAAGAGTGTTTGCGGCCTCTGACTTTATCAATTATCCATCTTCGCTCAATTTCGGTCACTACGTCTATATACAATTCAAGTTGCGTTCACCTCGAGTCTCTATGAGCCTAAGCCATACCTCTGTTTATTTACAGATTTCTCTGAGAGACCTCGAGTCTCCCATTCTCCTTTTGGCTGTAACTTGGACTGTAGTAATGTTGCCTGTAAAGTACAGCGGGTGTGCATTCCTTTTCAATTTACAGTTCACTTTTATATTTGAAATACAGCAATATAAGTACCCTCTGATATCTTGAGGCGTGGTACACTTATTCATTCATGAGAATTCTTGGATCTACAGCTCAAAACAAAATACTTGTGAAATGTGGCAAGAGCTATGCAAAGTAGGAAACCATAGCTGCTGGTGTTACATCCTTTACGATCTACACCGTGACTTTTATTCTGCCTGTACATATTACATCCGAAGAGAGTTGTTGGAGCTCTACAAAAGGATCATTTCATAAATAATACCTCAATCAGGAAATAGCTCACCAATGAACAAAGAAGTGTTGACTTTGAATGAAACACTGAAGACAGAGATTCCATGAATTTGCCCAGGCCACATCTTTGTAGTTATCAGCATGAGAATAAAAATGATAATGACGCAGGTAAGAGGTTAAACTTACTTGAAAAAACCCCAAGTATGCGTCAGTAGCGAAACCTGCCATGCTCTGTGCAATAAAGGTTTCTTTATAGATGCCTTGAAGACAATAGGATTCTTCCCATCGGGTCCTATCATGTTGATACTGTTTGTGTAGTCAATGGTGTCTGAGGATCCCCAGGTAAAGATGTGTAAGTTAATTGTAAAGTGAATGATGAACATACAAGAGTATCTGTCATCACCTAGTTTGGAATCGTATGTCACCGGATACTGAAACTTGTATGCCGTTGCAGGAGTAGTCCACAGCACGGAGAGATTCATTGCTCCTGAGATGGAACCCGAATGTAATACTATCAAAGTAACATCGTTTGAGTTGGCGTGACGGTAAGCATACACATTCAAATTCCAATCCGTGCCGGCAACCTTGTAAGTTTGACTGTAGATTGTTCAGCATTCGGCAATGCAAACACACGGAGAATGTTTACTTTGAGAAACCCTTGGTACCGAATGGCGGATTAAGTTGGGTCTCGATGGAACTGCTTTAAGGAAATGAGAACAGACGAGACAGGTCTGTTGGAACAACCTACCCCAGTGACTCTTTCGTAGACCTGGCATGGAAGTCACTACTAAGCAATGAGGAATAATGATAAGCTGATGTCAAAGGCCTTCCAAGAGCGACACGGTGACATACCTGGTGATCTCAATCGCGTCGGGAAAATCGGCGGCCATGCCAGATTGGGACCTACAAAAATATACAAAATGAGAAATGCTCTGAATCCCTATCGTAGACCAAAGCCTTGCAATTTTGTGGTGTCCATGATAGCTTTCATCAGGGCATTGCGTGACTTTTCGTTTTCCATGATAGCTTTCAAGACGGCGTCGTACGAGGCATCTAACGCTGTTCCCTCCTTGAAAGCCTTTACGATGGTGGCGACCTGCTGCAAATTGGTGTCCTCGATCTCTGTCTTGTCGCTGCGGGTGAGATGTTTAAATGAGTATCAGAAGTTGTGAGCGACGTTGGAAGACATACACAGAGACAGCAACTGTGGTGGCACTGGTCAATTTGAAGAAGATGAGTAAATGGTGCTGTAGCCTATGAACATCGGCGAAGGACATACTCTGTATTCGAAGAAGACATTTGAGATTGGGAAGTTGGAATGAAGAGGACAGGTCAGAGGGATGGATCTTAAA
The DNA here is from genome assembly GCA_015501585.1 of Rhodocollybia butyracea. Classification (NCBI taxonomy): domain Eukaryota; kingdom Fungi; phylum Basidiomycota; class Agaricomycetes; order Agaricales; family Omphalotaceae; genus Rhodocollybia; species Rhodocollybia butyracea. The sequence goes on from JADNRY010000329.1 coordinate 9,553, forward strand.
TAAAACCCTTGAGAGCGCTTTCGGAAGGACACCCCAGCATAAAGCCACCTAGTTGGGTGCTCGCTTGCTGTGCGCTATTTTTAGGTGCTACCTCAAGGCCTCAAGCTTCAAGGGTAGAACAGTATCTGCCTTGTGGCGTTTATTTTCTATTCGCTTTTCATGTCATGCTATGGCAGTTATGGAGCCATTGTTAGCGAAGAGAAGATCCCCCAAAGGTTCTGAGTCGTTTCTCTATTAGTTGAATGATTAATGATACCCGTACACATCTCCTGGCACACCGCATTGTTTTGACAGTAAAGGCGTGGATCGCGGTGAATGGGTCGCTAAGTATCATTCACCCGGGCATGCAACCGGCGGCGTATGCAGGGCAGCTCTGAGTCTCTGACAGAACCACATTATATCTATACAGTGAAATGTTCTGTCTCCTCGGCATGAATTTCCATGGCCTTGACTCCAATTCTGATTCTGAGTTGATAGAAAGTTGCAAATATGACACTTTTTGTTATTCTTACATGCTTGAAGCGAAGGGGAATGCATCCGATTACCTTACAACGGTCAGTTCAAGCTCTCGTTACAATATGTCCATCGGCTATGGGATGATGTCACGTCCTAGTATCATGCCCTTCCAGCTCGTTGGGCTTTGCACGCATGTAAACCTACTCAACTGCTCATAATGGTGTTTCTGAATCAAAGTCTGAATCAACGCAATATCTAGCTGGAATTGTGAAAAATTTAAGAGTTTCTTATGAACTTCATTGCATCATGATTTATTATCCGTCAAAGTACCGGGTATCGTGTGAGGATAGTGGTTACAAAAATGGTATTTTGGACTGTTCCGAGCAAGTTCCAAGGCCACTGTATAAAGGAGGTCGGATGTATTGAGGATGTTGGATGTATAAAGAATGTCGGATGTATAAAGAATGTCGGATGTATAAAGAATGTCGGATGTATAAAGAATGTCGGATGTATAAAGAATGTCGGACGTATAGAGGATGTTGGACGTATAAAGGGCGACAGACGTATAAAGGAGGTTATGAGTTTACAAGGACATGTAGTGTGCAGAACAACTGAACTGGACGTCCACGATGGAAATGGGGCGTATGTAAACTGTGCCGATCTCACAACAATCCATACTAAAGTACTAACGCCCCCATTGCAAATCCCAGAGACGTAGAAGCATTGTGGCAGACGGTTAGGAGATTCCAGGCCTCAATCGGTATCAAAACTCTTTTGGTTCAAACGTTCATGGTTGATGACGCTCCGGTAACGGTGAGACGGACCGTAAGAGAGCCAAGCGTTACCGGAATTAGGGAACGTTAAGCTTGAATTCATCCATGCCGGCCTCAGAATACGTCTTGAGCTTGGATGGTTCTGGAGGATATCGATACACCGCCAGGTCGGTGGAAACGTCACCAGGAAAGTAAACACGTACATATGTTCTACAACCCTGTGGCTCTCCGCTGCCTTCCACACTAGGCTATACTCTTTATACTGAATGAACATCCAACGAAATCACTTCGTGCTCTCAAAGATACCTACACAGCTCCAGCAACAGGTAAGAGTGTTTTTTTTGGGGGGATTGATGACGAAAGTCGACGCGAAAGACGTAGGTAAAGAGTACAGATTCGAAGAGGATTCAAAACTCCTGCACATACTACTAGTACTAGTATCAGCTGCAGGTAACCGGTAAACCGGTAACTGGTAAAATCTGAGCGAGCGCTTGAGCTTGAAGGGGAACAAGACGTGTTGACGCGTTGAAGTTGAAGGGACAGCAGAGCGACGAGCGTCCGCGGCATGCATCGATGTCGATGACCTCATGCGCGTCTAATCAATTTTTGATCGCGACTCTTTTCCCAAACTGTCAGGTTGCTTCCTTGCTGGCCAAGACTCTGCCATCTTCTCTTCTTTTCCCTCCCAACTTTCCTCTCGCTAGTTTTCTACTCCGAAAGTCGTGTATAGAAGAAACCTTTTCCGATAATTCTCCAGCGCTCCAGCAGTCCTAGTCAACCCAAAATGACCGCACCGACGAATTGGTCGATGCAGGTTTTATCGACGCTTACATCTGATACGGATCCCTGTATCGTCTTTTCATTTGCTCAGTCTCCCGATGGAAGACCTGGGTCGGGAAAGTATATCTTTAATGTTGGTGAGAATACTAATCGGTCAGTTTTTTTTCTTCTATGTTGGTTGTTTTTTCTTTCTGATTTACATCGCAGAGCTTTCATACAAAGTAAAGCAAACTGGAGCGGTACACGAGGCATTTTCTTGACTGGCGTTGGCCGTGGTGTGAACAGAGATCGTACTGGCGGGTTAGCAGGGATGCTCATGACGTTTGCGGATGCGTTCAATCCTTCAGAGAAGGAAAAAAGTCATCCTGTGGCTGTTGTTGGGCCGCCTGGGACGAAGCATTTGTTGGCTAGTATGCGGGGATATATGTATCGGTGTGTTTTACTTTTTTACCTATCTTTTTACGAATATCCATACGTTTTGTAGAGAATCGTTACCTGTTCTACCGAAACAAGTGCCTTTCGATGTTCAAGAGACGGCTCCTTCTCCTGTATTCAAAGACTCGCTGTTCACTGTATACGCGATTCCTATCCGTCCATCTCCATCGTCCTCTCAGCTTCTCAAAAGAAAACGACAGGACGATACGGAAACCGAACCACCTTCTAAAAAGATCGCTGCTGCTGCTCATACAGATCCCGACGCGCCAATGTCATCAGCATCACTCGACTCTGAACTTCCTATTGAACAAAACCTCGCCTCCCTCCTTTCATCACCTTCATTTGGTCCCTCCACCCTCAACACCCTCTCCTCAGCCCAGTCCCAGGAATGGCGCGAGCTGATGGTAGACATCATGTTCCCCGCATCACGCGCTGCCCGCGCCGAACAAGCTGAGCGCGAAGCCGCGCTGGCGAATTCTTCCGGCGACAGACGCGGGCGGTTCAAGCATGATAAGAAAAAGAACAAGGGGAAGGGGAAGCAGGATGCTTCGGCCTCGACGGCCTCGACGAAGGGATATGAGAGGACGTCGAGGTTTGTTCTCCCGAAGGATAAATCAGGAGAACCGGATGATTATCGCCGACCGAGTCTGGTGGATGGGTTTCATGCGCAGCTACCGAGGTTCAAGGCTGCTGATGGGGTACGTCCGTCGGCGCTGGCTGTGTCGTATCTGTGTGTCGGTCCTCTGGTGAGAGGAAAGTTTGATGGGGCGAAGGCGGATAAGCTGGGGATACCGAATCGGTTGAGGGGAAAGTTGAGCAAGGGCGAGACGGTGACGTTTAAGGGAAAGGGAGAGGAGGAGGTTGAGGTGAAGCCGGAGGATGTGATTGCGCCGTCGGTGCCGCCTGCTGTGAGTCGCGTTACGGTCTGAAATCGCGAAGATGATTAACTTGGTGACATCCTAGGCCGCGTTGATTCTGGATATTCCTTCACCAGAGTATATTCCGTCGTTGGTTCAGGCGTTTTCTGAGGTGAGTTGGGTGTGGAAAATAACTTGTAGTGTTTCTCTAATTCATTCTTAGGGTGGCCCGTACGCGCGCTGGTGCAAGTACGGATCTTCATCGGGTTCTGTCCCGGTGGAGGATATCAAAGAGGCTGAAGACTTTACCCTTCATACGATCATACATCTTCTCGGCGAGGACGTGTTGGAGGATGAGAGATATCAGGCGTTTATGGCTGGTTTCGAACGCGAAGAGAAAGTGCATGTGGGTTCTCTTTCAGTTACACTTGTCGAATTGGCTCTGGTTTTGGTTTCGTTTATTATTATCATTATTCAATTGTTTTCTTCATTTTTCCGCTTTTCATATGCTCGTTTATCTATGATACTGACCCTATACCAACAGCACATAATCTCATCGCCACCACATCTTCCCGACCCAGTAACGTTCACCTCATCTGCGTATCAGCAGCTCAAGCTCGCACAGCTTGATCCGGAAGTCTTTAGGATGCCTAAGTTTAGAACGAGCTGCGAGAAGGATCTCTTTGGTATGTGTGGCGTATTGGCTTCTTTATTGTACTTTTGATTAACTAACCGATTCAATTTTTTACTAGGTATACCGAATCTCCCGAAATCGGTAACGGCGATGAAACATAATATGCTGGTCTCGATGCGTCCGATGGGCCCACCGGTGCAGGATGAGGGGGCGCTTGCGATGGTTCATCCGCTCGTGAAAGGGATTGCGGGGGAGAGGGAGCGTCGGATGAGGATGCTGGAGTTGGTGAAGCTGGAACTGTCGTGGCGAGTATGAACACAAGTACGGTTATGACCACTACCGCCAATCCAGACGTTACTACGAGTACGAACACCGATACCGACATTACCACAACTACGACCACCAATATCCCAGACGCCACTCCCTCAACAATCCAGCTCAAACCCCACACCGCTGCTGCATTTACCGCTGGACGCGCCGCAGCTGAGGCGTACGCTGCTTCTCCTGCCGGGATGCGGAAATTGTCGTCGATGATAACTGGGGAAGGGGGAGCGGTGATTCCTAGCGAAAAACCAAAAGGCCACGACGTGAGCGTCATCACCCTCGGGACGGGCTCTGCGGTACCGGGTAAGTACCGCAATGTCTCGGCGACGGTGGTGAGGATACCGGGGTATGGGAGTGTTTTGTTGGATTGCGGAGAGGGGACTTGGGGGCAGTTGTGTAGGATGTTTGGGGGTGGGGGTGGTGGAAAGGATGGAGGGGTAGAGGATGTATATTGTTTTTTGAGAGAGCTGAGGTGTTTGTTTGTTTCGCATGTCCATGGGGACCATCATATGGGGTTGGCGAAGCTGTTGGCAATGCGCAAGTCTGTGAGTTTTTCGTTTCCTTGATACTAGTTTGGTTTTTTTTTGGTCTTTTTTCTGATCGATTCGAAGGCTTGTGTGCTTTATCATTTTTGTTTGTTCTGACGATGTATCTGCAGCTGAACCCACCGCCTACGCATCCGCTGTATCTTGTCACTCTCCGATCTGTACATGTTTATCTCCGTGAACTGTCGGATCTTGAGGATCTGGGTTTGTTCGACGATGATGGCGCGGGTATAGTGACGGTTTTGTCTCCTGCGCTGCATTGGAAGCAGTCGAATGACTATGTGGCGACCGGGATGTGGTCTGTGGGTGGGACGGAGGAATGGTTGGATTTGGCAACGTGTGTTTTCTTGTTCGCTGTTATTGATTAATAATGACCCGCTAGGTGTATACAGGTCCCGTCGACACGCTGCAAAGATGTGCGAGTCCCTCAACCTCAAATCCCTCCATACCGTCGATATGCGTCATCGGACAAGGTGCTATGGGTGTGTGATTCGGAGCTTGGATGGATGGAGTATTAGGTTACTACCTCTCTTCCTATCTGCGAATGCCCGTTACTGAATCCCCTCCTCCCCCTACCCTTATCAGCTTCTCCGCAGACAGCATGCCGTCCGACGCCCTCGTCTACGCCTCCAACAGCTCCAACAACCACACCACCCTCCTCATCCACGAAGCCACCATGTCCGACGACGAAGTCGACCTCGCAGCGCGCAAAGCACACAGCACGATGGGGCAGGCGCTCGAAGTTGGGAAAAGGATGAGGGCGGCGAATGTACTGCTTACGCACTTTTCTGCGAGGCAGCCGAAGATTCCGTATTCGATTACTGGAGGGCGGGCTCGGCAGTTGATTCTCTAGAATCTACCGCTGCTTTTGAATCTGAGTCTGCAGCTGCATCGCAATTTCAGCCTGTGGACGACTCCCCGTTTATCATTCTCGCGTTCGATCATGCGTATATGACGCTGGGGACAATGTGGAAGATGCAGTTTTATTTGGAAGCGATTGAGAGGGGGTTGGAGGAGGTTGGGGATGGAGTGGAGGAGGAGGAAGATAGGTTGAGGAGGATATAATGTGTTTGGTAAATGTGATTTTGGACAGGTGTCAGGTGGACAGGACCGCCTCATGTGCCGGTAGACCTATATGATAGCTTTTGACATGGGGGATTGGTGTAGATAGTTGCTATAAAAATCTGCTATTTCATAATAATACAGTAAAAGCTCTATATCTCAAGCAACATTGATCCCTTAAGTACTTTTTCTGGTAGGCCTGGTACCCCCTGATTATGTTATTATGTGCAGTGACCCTGCTGCCTCCTGCTCACTGTCCTTCTGTAATTGGACTGTTTTCTCATGCAAGCTTGGTACACTGGAAATACCTAGTATATATAGTCTGTACAATAGAAATTGTTGTAGTAACTATGCACGGCTATGCACATGAGCGTCTCTATCAAATCTTATTGCTACTGAGTCCTGACTGCTCTAGAATTCAGTAAATATACCAACAATTGTAAAATCTCTACCATCGATAATCATATCTAATATCTATGCTACCAAAATGCTGCCCGAAGTGGTATTTTCATTCAAAGTCCCAAGTCCCAACAAGACAGTCAGTAAATCAAAAGTCAATCAAAAGTACACATCCATCTGTCAAGAAGATTTTTGTATCTTTTCCGTGTGACACATAAATAGGTCCAATGCTGTTTACATATGAATTCTAGGACCAAGCTGTACATTTTGCAACAGGACAACCTAAATTCAGCATAATTAAATCTAGTGATGTGCCGGCTGGGGCCCGGCTCAGAAGCCCCGGCTAGGCCAGGCTCATGAGGGCCAGGGCCTACCAAAATCCTGAGCCGGGCCCTACATGACGGCTAGGGCCCGGCTGGGGGCCGGCTCAGGCTCAGGATACTTAAATAAGTTAGTATACATTGTAATTTCACTACTTTTTGGTGTAAAATACACAACATTCAATGGAGGAAACTCATATTCACTTGGGAGGGCTGATCTACACACCAGTGGCGAGTCAGCTTACAAATTCATGCAGTGTCAAACACAAGTCAAACATGATGACAATACAATGACCTTTTCTACTGTAAAAAGGTGTAAACAATGTAATTTTACAAATTATATGTTTGAGATCCAAATACTATCATTAAAATATGTCCATACAGCGTTGCATTTCATGGAAGATGCCTGGATAGATAAGCGCCCTGAGCCCCGGCTCAAGGCTTTGAAAAATCTGAGCCGAAAAACGCGCACGCACCCAACTTCGTAAGACGTTTCGCGTAATGACCCTGGTAATATAAACTTTCACACACTAACAAGGACATATATTCGGGTGACGTTAGAAAATAGAGGGTACCGCTTTGGCGTAGTGGTTATTGCGTCAGCCCGGGTTGGCTAGGTAGAGCTCTGTCGTTCGGTTCTCGCGCAGGGCAAGTTTTGTTTATCTTTTTGTTTTATACGTTCAAGCTGGTTAGGGTTAGGGTTAGGGTTCTGTTAGCGGTTAGCTGTTAGGGTTTTTACGCCCGCGCGCAGCGCGGGTTGGTTAGGGTTCGGGGTTGGGTTGGTTAGGGTTTGGTTAGGGTTTGGGTTGGGTTTTAGGGTTAGGCGGGGGTCCGGGGGCAGCGCCCCCGCGTTAGCGTTAGGGTTTGAGAATATTAATCAGGCCGGAGGCCTCTCAGTTTCGATTTCGAAGCATGCAATGAAGCACCAGGAGCATAGATGCTTATGTAAAGCTTGTGGTATATATATTACGAGGGTCATTACGCGAAACGTCTTATGAAGTTGGGTGCGTGCGAGATGTCCTCCTGAGCCCTAGAGACAGCTCCGGCCAGGCCCGGCTCAACTAGGGCCGGCTCAGAGGGCCCAACGGCTCTGAGCCCTAGCCGGCACATAACTAATTAAATCCCAGGAGTGTCTTCAACTCTATAAGTCAATTTCTCAGTATGCACCTAGTGATTTAATACAATGTCAGCTGAAAGTAATACTGGCATTTCTATTTTGCATGTATCGCAGGCCTTCAGGAATACTTGCGAGCCCATTTGGATAAAGCTTCATGGCCACTGTCTGGATAGGTAGCTCAGCAAGTACTTTGGTCATCAATGCTCCATATTGAACTGCATTCTCGTAGTGGTCGGGCCGACTTTCAAAAACAAATGGAAATGTAATGGGCTAAAGAATGAGATATCCAGTGTGGGTTAACTTCGTATTTTGACAGTGCAAAAAGAAGTGTGGCTCGGACTTACTTTTCCAAAAATCAAATATGCTAGTATAAATTCCATTTCAATTTCTGGGTTTCTATTTCTAGCAGGAAGAAGGACTGCAATTTTGCCTCCACCATCCCCAATAGACTTGGACACCTGTACAAGCGACATTCCGGCACTATGACAATCGACTGTAAAAGCCAATCTTATAATAAAAAACCATCTCTGCCCCTAATGATCAAAGTAAATCAAAGTTTCGGGGAGAGCTCGTTGCAACAATGTGTAACCCGGCTAGCCTTGCTAACTGAATTAAATATTGTCCAGTCGATGTAGCACCCGACCAGATAAGAATAAAATTTACCCCATTGTAACATTCACATCAAATGGGGTTGGGAGCTGAAGGTACTAATAGAGACACTGGCATGCAGTGAAGCATGAAATTCCCAGTTGTGCTCCCCGGTCAAATGACCAGGAATCAGGCAATGAAATAACTAATGTTGCGGGGATGCAGACATATTCGGAAAATGCTCCATTTCTTTCCAACACCTAGAAGTCAGTTCAGAAACCATTGATCATGCCCACAAGGTATATATACCTCCATGGACCGTTCCAGAAACCCTCTTACTAACCCAATGCAAGTCAACTGGCACTTTTTCGCCTATTTTAACAACCACCCCAGAGAAGTCGCAACCAAGAATGTTTCCTCCTTTCTTATGGAGTGCTACAGTTTTCCCTGTTAGTAACCAGAGTATGTGAGAGATACTAGTGAAAATTAAACTACACACAGTCGTTAGGATTCTGAGCACAAGAATGAACCTTGATTAAAAGATCACATTCTGTTAGCAATGGCAGTTCAATTGTTTTGATTTCAAGTTGGCCATCCCCAGTTGTAATCAATGCTTTCATAGTGGGCGGCAAAGGAAACTGTGGCATCGCGAATACTGTTTGATGACTTGGCTTATGTGCACTGGAGGAAATGATTGCTCATGGTTCTTCAAGAGGGTCAAATTCAGTCTTCTGTTTTGTGTGATCATCAGACTTTGTGCATTTCATGTTCCCAAAGACCGAGTTACTTATGTAAAGCACTTCCGTGCATCTGGATCTTGGCCCATGCCCTCCTTTGCTCATGTAAAAAGTATCCAGATCCAGAGCTAGAAGTGGAAAGTGCTCTGTATGAATTTGGACTGGAATATTTGCAAGTGTCTTTGTGTACAAACCTGGACTGACTCATATGGACTGGAGTCATAATGTGTCAATATTGCATTGACTCATTTGTAGTACAGAGTTACTGTGCATTGAGTCATTGACCATGCATGACTGTACAATGATTCTAAATGACTCATAATGATTTGCTTGGACCTGTAGCAAGTCAATTCCCTTATATAGTGTAGTATACAATTGTATGGTATACATCAGGAAAAGTACCCTTCGGCTTAACGCAGCTAAAGGCAACTAAAGGCAACTTTTGCCGTAGAAGCCAACTTAAGTGCCTCTCGGCCCGTGAATGACTTGACTGGCTCAGTCCAAGGTTCACGCTGTCACTCTGTCCAAAGTTGCCGAGATTGACTTGAAGCAACTTGGCATCAATTGAGGTTGACTCAAGTCGCCGCAAGCCATCGTCAGGGCAACTTAAATCAACTCCAATACAACTCAAGCCAGACTGTAGCAATTAGGCAATGCCCAATGCGACTCCCAATGCGGTGATACTGCTTACATTCATGCCATTGAAGCGAAATTAGAATAGAACAATCATTCATTTCCTATCTATGTACAACAACAAAGTAGCAGGAGCGAGACAGGCATAAATAGGATAAGCCATGAATAGTAGAAGCAAAAGAGTAGAGATACATAAGAACCAGTAGAGCGAAACAGTATGCTATGAAACACCACAGACAAGCCCAGCAATTAAGTAGGGATACAGTGTGTGTGAAGCAAAGAAAGTGAGGTACATAGAAGAGCGGATAGATGAAGGTGTTAATGGGATGTAAGAAGCAGTGATAAACAAGAGCAACTGGTGATTGGAAAGGAAAGAATTGCCGCTGCAAGCAGTAACTAGATGTAATAAAAGACATCAGGTATATGACTGAGGGGATCAAAAAAACTCTCACCTGGAGCAAGCGTACTATGCACCCAAACATAAAGAAGCCTAAGAGAAAAAGTGCAAATGAAAACAGGAACTACATTTCAACAGCGTCAAGAACATACCATTTGAACATAGGAAGTTATGAAACTAGTGCAGTATCAGTAAGCAAATAAGTTAAACATGGAAAGAGCTCACCATGAATTAGTAGTAAGAGAGAAGGGCCATAGGGACAGACTCGACAGAAGGGATGATGGAAGAGCAAGAGAAAGAGTGTGGCCTGGGAGTTGACTAAGGCTCCAACCGTATTATCTATTTACCGTATATATACAGTTGTAAACATATACATATATGTATATGTCTAGAGGCCCAGCTAGGATTTAAACATACAGTATATATACAGTATAGAAGATTTATACGGTATACCCTACAATCTGTGAGGTCAGTAGCAAATAGAGATGTCCACGAGTCCGGATCCAGGTATACCCGGTGAGAGGTCTAAACTGGGGTGAACTTAGAAATGGCTTACACAACCACACCAAACACACACACAACTTATTACTCAGTTCGGGTTTTTAGTTCAGCCAAATAATATTTATTTAAAACTTCAATCTATTATTCAAGTGCTTCCTTGCTACACTGAGTGTTATTTCACTAAGTGCCTTCCCTTTCAAAGTACAGACTTATTTAAGCTGATCCCCAAGCTCTGAGCTGTCAAACAAATACTATTCCTAAGTCCCTTGGTAAAATCACAAATTAACACAAGTCACAACTGACCAGAGGGTGTCCCTATAACTCAGACAGAGCTCTGACTGCAGCCTAACTGTGGTTTGAAAATAATAATCAAAGTCCTGTCTAAGTCTTTGTCTTAACTTCTCTGCACTCAGTTCACACTGAATCTCTTTCTGTCTCTTTACTCAAGTTCAATTGCTTGTCAATTTCTCTCTGTAAATCCCAGTCTTTATATCAATTCAATCTTTTAGTAGTAGCCTGATAAGGAGCTGCTACACCTGGTGGGGGTAAGAAAGAATGCTTTTCTCTTCATTTCCTTGCCTTTTTATACTCCTAGGTCCTTGAAATTTTCTTAATTAAGGTACTCTCTTGGCTTGCCAAGAGCCAAGAAGATAAATCTCATGTTGCCCTTGTTAGCCATAACTGAGCTTATAGGTGTTCTCCTGGTTCCTACACTGTCCCCAGGGCTCTATATCATTGTCTCATGGGTCCTCTACCCATATTACACCTTTTCTACATCTTTTATTTAATAAGTAACGGAGGGGAGGGAAGAACGATGCATTCCCGATGAGTGGTTCGACTTTGATGCGCTTTAAGCGCCGGGCGGTCCGTCCGTCCCGCGGTTCAAGTTTGCGGCGTCGTTCCGTATCTCCCCTTTTCTCTTCTCCTCCCGGGTCCTACCGGGTACTTGTATACATGTGGACCGTCCCGTAGGTCGGTCCGAATAAATTTTATTATAGGCATGTCGCTAGGACGCGCCCCGCCTTTCTTTTACTGCCGGCACCGGGCCACTTTGATCCCCGGCGCCTAATTCATCACTAATCGTCTAGTTTCTCTCTGTGGTTCGTTCCAGGGAACCAGTGCTTCGATTCTCTTACTTTAAACGGATATGGGTTCGAATTATGCTTGCCCTCATTCGTCTCTCTTCATCTATTTTAATACTGTCTTGTATATCCCTGTATAGAACTTTTTGTAGTAGGTAGTATTAATTGAATAGACTTTAGATCTGGCAAGCCTAAATCAATCTAGGTAAATCAATTTGATTGATTTTGAGTTTGTGGGTCAACGATGCATCCTTGCACAGTAATGTAGCCTCCTAAAACATAGTGTATCTCCCTTCAAATGGGTTTCTACATACTAGATACCTGAAGTGGACCTTCAAAGTGTCTAATACATAACGTACCCTAGGTAGTGACGTGACGTGTTTCACGGGGTCTTTTAAATGATGATATTTCGCTTGAATTTCGGCGTACAGCGTAATTTGGCGTGTCATCGTTCTGCAGATGAGACTGCATCTGCCAGCGTTGTGTGCCGTGAAGTAAGTGAACTTCATGATTGTGTTTAACCCTTTCGCTAATACTTACAAATGTAGAAAGAGAAGAAGAAGACCGAAGACCGAAAGTTCATCACGCAAGCCTCTCACCACGATGACTTGTAAGGCTCTTGATGAGAAGGCCGAACTCATCAATCTAAGCTCAGATTCAGAGAACAATCCTGTCAAGGAAGACCACAGCAATATCGAGATGGAAGTTACTCAATGTGATGATGCTCCTAGCAGTTCTGTACGTTTATTCATCCTTTGTGACTCATCCTGTACAAACATTTCCCATAGACTACTGACAAGAAGCCCAACGTCAAGAAAGAGAATAAATCTCCCAAAGCCAAAGCCAAAGCCAAAGTCCTGAAGTCGAAGAAGATTGTAGCAAAGTCGCGTGTGCGTAAGCGTAGCCATTGTGATGACAGCAACATCTTTTCAGAGATGCAGACAAGCATGGCCCAATCGATGAAACTTCACGAGCGGATTGTAGACAACATCGAGGAGTCGAACCGCAAAACGGAAGTGTTTCAGGACAAATTTCTCGATATCTTTGCACGTATGGTTGATAAATAATGATTTTGCGCCACTTGTATGCCTTTTTTCGCTTGTCACTTACTTTATTGCATAGTCATTGTTCGTTTATCACAGAAAACCTAGTAGTAATCGTTGTATGTACACTAGTAGTATCAAATTGATATCGTTAATCATGGAAATAATCTTTTAATGTAGGAGGCATGCAATTGAATCGCTGTGCAATCTGGTTTGGACAAACACAGTTTGCCGCGTTCATGAGAAGGACACCGATACGGTATTAACGGCCAACAGGAGATGAAAGTACTTGCATTTTGCGAAAGTTGTTAAGAAAAGGCCAAAGATTTACAACGACGCCAAATCCATGCTCTACCTCTATCCGCACCTTGCTCATTGCACAATTCCATGCCTGCTGTTCCTCCGAGAGATCATCATCAGCAAATGGACTGATGAGATGTGGTCCATAGCTGTAAGCCGGGTCTCCAAAGACGACAAAATTGCACTTGTTCATAGGTGCATCATCTGGGACATCTGGACGGAAACCAAACTCATGGAATTTGTCGAGAAATGCGCTGTCAGTGAGAAGATGGTTATCATTTCGGCGCCCTTCGTACGGCCCTGCCAAATTACCAATGATTCCATTTGGAAGACACAAAGCTTGATATTTGAGAGCATGCATTTTCTTGTAGCCGTTGTATGCAGCTTCTTGGCCCTTGCTGGGACGGCACATCTTCCTAATGGTACAATCGAGAAATCCAACACAGTTTGACAACGGTGATCCATAGTCTTTGACAGCAATGGCGTAGTCAAGGAGGGTGTCAGGATGAAGAATACCGTCAGAATCACAGTCAAGGAGGTGTTTCCATCTGTTATCAAGCCAGATAACGAGTTCATTGGTGATTTGAGAAATAGCAGCGATACTTCGGTTGTATCGAGCAACCATATCATAAAGATCGTGACCAGCATGGAAACGAGCAAGAAGAAGGCCCAAGGCTTCAACTGCTGGGAAGTTATGGCACTCTTGGGTTATAAACGGGTCTGGTATTTGAAGGACCTCAGCAAGGTCAACGATCTCATCGGCTCTAAATCTGTGATAAAGATTAACAGTGATTTGAGTGTAAAAACAAAACAAACACATACCTAAACCACCACATACAGCTCCTACCAAGCCTATACAAAGAATCTTCACTGATACGTTCACCACCTTGCTCTGGACATGGCCGTTCTCCACAAGCTTCAATTTCCATCTGCAGTAACATCATTTCACAAAGTGTTTGTTCTTGATATTGAAGTAAGAATAACGACGCAAGAAGAATTGGAGCGTTTCTGTTATGACTCGATCAATAGTCTCGTCCAAACCTTCACAGTACGTAACTTGGCAGTAAAAATGATAAGAGAAATTAATGAGATTATAGAGCAAGCCTTTCCATTCGTTGAAACCGCTAGGCAAAAAATATATACTCAAACAACTAGGCTCAAGTACAGTTAGTAACTAGTTTGTAATACAAAACTCACAGAAGTTATTATTTGGAGATAGCTCGACAAATAATAATAAGATTACCCTCGGAGATGGCTCGACAAGCAGTAATATGAATCAGAACTAATACTCGGAGTTGGCTCGACAAGTAGTAGTGAGTGTGGTGTCTAATACTTGGAGATAGCTCAACAAGTAGTAGTGAGTGTGATGTCTAATACTCAGAGATAGCTCAACAAGTAATAGTGAGTGTAATGTCTAATACTTGGAGATAGCTCAACAAGTAATAGGAAGTTGCAACTCGGAGATAGCTCAACAAGTGGCAATTAAAGAAGTATTCACTAGGAGATAGCTCAACAGGTGAATGTTAGTGGATACAACTCGGAGTTAGCTCAACAAGATGTATAAATGTGTATTGTAGCTTGGAGATAGCTCAACAAGATACAATGAGTTGGTCTGGTGATTCACACAAGTGATAACAGCAAACAAGTGGGGGTTTGGATTTAAGAAAAATAATACGTCTGACGTACATTGGTAAATCTAGACTACTTATATACTGTGCAATGTGTACTAGTTAGGAAATGCTGCGGAATGACTAGATTTGAGTCATAACTGCGGAAATACTGCGGATGAGTCAGTCTGACTATGTAATGCTGTGCAATGACTAATATTGAGTCATGTATGCGGAACCATAGTTGACTCAGATATCTGGCTGTGCAATGACTGATATTGAGTCATTGATGTAAAGAGGCTATGCAATGATGTCATAGCTGTGGAGCAGTGATGTGATATCATAACTGCGGAGCAATGGAATGACATCATGATTGTAGAGTAGCAAGATGACATCATAGTTGTGGAGCTAGAATGATGTCATGACTGTGCAGACTGTGCAGTGACTGTTAAAGATCATTCTGGTGTTCTGGTAGAATGTGTGCAGCATTAACCCAAATGGTGTTGAATAACTAATGAATGTAAAATGTTAAGTAGAAGTATTAATGATAGTGTTCATAGTTGGTTACAGAAGAAAAAAGATTGGGTGTATAGGATTTAGATCTGGGTCATAACAGTTTCGCTCAGCACTAGAACATAAGAACGGCAGTGAAGTCAGTAGCAACTGAGGCCCAAGCATGATTGCAAGTACGTAACACATCTTCCAGCTATCTTCGTGTGACATGTGACAAATTTAACAAGTGCGAAAATGCTCTATTGATGACCAGGATTGACTTTTCCTGGTCCACATATAAAACTCTGGAAGGAGTGTGGTTTAGAGAGGTGTAGTGTGTGTTGTGTGCATTTTCAGCCATCATGTGACTTGGCTTTGTTTTCCGGTGATCCGGCCCAAACAGAGTTTAACGCTTTCGGCATGTAGGCAAAGGATTATGGCACGTGATGTAATTTTACTTGGCATTTCAAGGGGGAACCTTTTAAGTTATGCCAAAAATTGAAAGTTTATGGAGGAACTTTTTAAAGTTTTCCCCAAAATTCAAAGTTTTACAGGGGGACCTTTTAAGTTTTCCGGGAAGACCAAAGTTTACGGGGGGGAAGCATTTTAAAGTTTTCCAGGCAGGTGAAAGTTTACAGGGGGCCTAATTTTTGTGCAACTTGAACAGCATACTGCCACTGGATAGTAGATGCACACTTGACAGGAACCTAAAAGGTGAGGGTTTTCTGCTGGCTTTTACTGGGTGAAGCTGAATAGGATGTGCAAGCCCACAGCTGAGCCTCCCATTGTTAAGCCAAGATTCAAGCAGACTGAAAGAGGAGTCGCGAGTGGACCCCGAGTATTGAGCAGGTAGACTGGGAAGACTGGGATGTGCTGTGCTGGCATGTTTACTGGTGAGCCTGTCACCATTCTCTGTGGACGAAGAGCCTGATTATCATCCTAGTTTTTTTCTCTACCTAGTTCTTACACCATACTGGCCATTACATGCATCCAAACACCTTCGAGCACCCCAACAGACATGTGGCACTCCGAATAGCTAAACGGGCTATGCTCCCCTTCTGTGACCAAATGAAGGCCCAGCCTGCCCCCGAAGCTATTCGCGACACCACTTGTTTTGTTCGCATTGCACTTTACTTTACCACTGGATGAAATTTCTCCTGCACCTGTCTGGCCTGGTCTTGGCATCCCCGCTTAGTCTCTCGATTCTCGCTTACCTGACTAGGTCTAGGACAGTCATCATGTAGTGTAGCTCATGTACCTCATTCTGACTGGTTAGTGTCAACTTAGTCTCGGTGTTGTAGTAGTAGTTCATGTCCAATGAGAAGTGTAAACTTGGTCCTCAGGGTGTAGTAGTATTAAACTTGATATATTGTACTGTAGCATAGCTGCATGAATAGAGATTGTGTTTGTTCATTCATAAAACTCATATGTTACTGTTGAAATCAATCAGATGATAATATAGAGTGCTTTCCTCTACACTGTTTTGCTAATCCTTGATTCTGGTGTGAGCGTCGAATGGCCAGCACCAACTGCTGAATGCCATGCATCAGGTATGCTGCAACAAAAGCTGCCTCATCTCATCCAAAACTGACAATAATTTAGCACAGCAGGTAGCGATAAGGAAAGGAGTACAAACATGTCAATGAATTCCAGTGTGATCATTCTGTGCTGACCATAATGAGTTGAAAGTTTTGTTTCTTTCACACAGGCAGGCTTCCAATCCTTTAACGCATAGTGATGGTCACGTGTGGGATCTATCTTGTCCCAGTCGAGAATTACTTGCTTCCATGCATCTGGGCCAGGAGAGATTTTCGGAATGACAGGGAGATGAGCTAAGCTGGGTAGTAAGGTACTACCTGGGTTTGAAGGACTCATAGCTGCCAATTGTGCATAAGTGGCCTTGGAAGGACCGATTGTGTAAGATGTGGGACAACACTGGTGGCACCCAAAAAAAGGGGAGCCGAAACAGGAAACTGAGGTGAGTATGTTTGCGATAATGGAACTGGAGCAGGTGAAGAATGATGAGCTTTGGAAGAAGGGGTTACAAAGTCATAAGAGAACTGTTGATGTGGGACTGGAAGTGAACAGGGAAGAAACGGTTGTGAGCTCTGTGGAGCCTGCCAGCCTGTGGTGAGGTGAGGAAAAGCCACACTAAACTGGGTCTTGATACTCTGATCGACCAGTTTGAAGAGTGCACAGCCTTCAGAAGTGCTGAGTGGAGACATTTCTGCAGCCTCACCAGCATGTGACTCGGAAGCTTTACGATCTAGGGGGGCCAAGGCATCACTATGATCTTCTTCATACGTGTTGAGCTCGTCCAGAAGGTACTGAATCAGGGTGTTGTGCTATTGTCATGACAGAAGTTAATCCTGAACACCTGACAAGCACTTGAAAAGATGGTCAAATAAATACCTTTTCATTCGGCACCCATCCTCCCCACCAACGAATTCGTGCAAGTGTCCATCTCTCATCAATGGGGGCAAACATGAACCTGAACTGTGCTCCTCCCCGACGGAAACAGTGTGTGGTAAACGCTCCAATGAGCCCTGCACAGTGTGTAAATTCACTAATCATTTTCTGGACAGCTTTGGGTGTGATAGGTAGTCTTGATTGGACACTGACCCCATTTGCATTGATAGTTGGAAAAATAAAATCATCAGGTTCATACTTCCGTTGCAGAATGTGCATTTCATTGAACATCATCCATATTTGAAGATGCGTATAAATGCAGATTGCATGATTTTTCTGGGGGTAGCAGTTATACTGGTGTCCTAAAAAAAAAGACCTTCAGCTTTCATGATAGTGTCGAGCAGAGCTGATTACCACTAAGTTGAGTTTTGTTCTTGCCTTCCTTCTTTTGCCAATTCTTACAATCCCGGAGGTTGAGTTGAATGAACGGCGAATCAGTTGGTGTGGCGCCAGGTCAAGGAAGAGGGTGAAGATCAATATGTTTTGCTTGAAGGTGGCTTGTCTCGGCATTTCTGTGAACAGTGTAAATTTATAGGGTGGGTATTCTGATGAAAGTCACTTACCGTGTCCATATTGTGAAGCCAACTGAAGCAAATGCCCAATATCATAGATGTCACCTTTTGAATGCAAGTGATTCAGCATCCACAACAAGGTAGTCATTGGGACAGCCTACAATTGACCATGAGTAGACCTTTTCCATCAGAATTATGCTCATAGGTTTAGAGTGATGTCATTCTGATTTGCCGTCTTTGCATTTGCAGGCCTCAAGCATGTCCATCACTGTCGATGAATCACAGGGATTTCTGGTCCATTCGTCAATCAGTGTATCCTATTTCCAGGGCCCGCAATACTTGTCTCCATCACTGAAGGCATCCATTCAGAGACAGGAATAAAGATCAAATGTATCATGCACAGAAGTTTGTAATGATGCTTCCAACCGGCATGAATCTGTTCAGCTGTTGACTTTCCCTTCTCCTCATCAAAGCACTTCCAGCTCATGAACATGGCAGGTGCTTCGGGTGTACACTTGACTGGAGTTCCCTCAAGACATGTGCCAAACTCGGGATCCATTTCTGAATCCACAGGCTCTTCAAAGCCACCATCCAGGTCAACTTTTTCACTCTTTGTTTGCGCTTCGTTCTGGCCTTTGATAAAGTCTTTTAGCCAGTTCCGTGTCCTTTTGATGATATCATCATATGCTGTATTGGTGTTCCCAGATCACATTCCTTTTGCATTCTTTGCCGTTTCTTTATGAAGTGCAGAAAAGGTTTTTCCGGTTAAATCAACAGAAGATTTTTTGCCTTTGAGTTTTCCAGAAGGTTTCTTTGCATTGAGATTTTTCGAGCCCATTGGACATATATAGAGAAGTGAGATAAAACCAATCACTCCAGCGTGGCAAGGTTTCAAATCTCAGGTCCCAGTCCAGTCTACTAAGCTTTCTGAAAATACATTGCTTTGCAATTGAGGTATACAATTATAGCAAGTACCCATAAACAAGATACTCAAGTAAAAAATCACTGAGTTGCACTTCTTCAGTGTAAAAATAGATGCAAGGTAATGCGATCTTTAGATACTATATTGAGGCAAACTTCAAGGTGCATAGAACAAGAACCATGTTGGATATTTGTCCTGGGCTGCTCAATCGAGGCTGTGGACAAACACATATATACAAGTGATGTGTAACTACAACCCTTGATAATGATCTAACAGGAGTCTTGAACCACCATCTCAGAGCCATCTCAGAGCCATCTCAGAGCCATCTAAGAGTCTAGGAGTCTTCATTAACCAACAGGTTATGGGCCCCGTGTCCACACTATACATCTAGGAGTTTTATTCATCATCTAGGAGCTTTACTTTTCACCCAATCACTCAATCTCACTCTTTTCATCATCCCATCCCCAATCCCTTTTCAATAACTCATATTCATTCACTATGGCCACACTTTCATCCCTTCTTTAACTTGGAAGGAACATTCCCTTACTTTCCATTGCAAATGCTGATGACTGGAGCAACTGGAAGGACAATGTTTTGAAAATGGTCCTTAGTGCAGATGGTCAGAGTGCCAAGGTTGCCACAGGGTTGACTCCACGTCCATCAGAGGCTGCTGATGCCAAGGAATGGGACCGACTCAACTCACAGGCGTCCATCATTACATCCCTCACTAATCGAGACTGCCAAAAACATCTACAAGGATAAAACAAATGCATCTGAAATCTGAACTGCACTTGTCTCCTATTTCGAAAAATCATCATTTTCCTCACGTTCAGCTACACGTGCTGCCTATCATCGCATTATGCATGATCCATCTAAACCAACCAAAGTCTATCTCAATGCTTTGGATGATATGTGTGCTCGTCTTCAGGCACTACTTCCTTCCGGTGATACAATCTCTGATAGCCATCACAAGGACATCATGCTCCAGAACCTTCATTGATCATTCGAGGCCTGGAAAACATCTCTTCTCGCACAACCTGCTGCACTGTTCTTGAGAGCGCTATGGTTTCATTTGACCCTGAGAAGAGAGCCAATGAAATTCTAGATGGGATTAATAACCTGTCTGAACCATCCTCCCATGATGTAGAGGCTGCTGATGCTTATGCTACAGCTTTCCGAAAGGGAAGTAAAGGAGGAAGTTGGAATGGATCTGGTACTAGGGGAAGTTTCAGTGGTGGAGGGGGAGGAAGAGGGGGAGCTTTCAATGGAAGTGGTCATGAAGATGGACAAGGATTTATAGACAGTCACGGAAATCGCTGGTGTGATATGTCTATGGATCGCTGTCACCGTTGTGGAGGTATGTTGCACAAGGCTTCTAACTGTGTCAAGGACTTGCTGGAGGAAGTCAAGCACTGGTGTCTTAATTGCACATATGACACTGCGCACATCACAATCCTCCCAAGAACATCTCTTCACATTTCATTGCTCCTATTGATACTTATGGTTTTTCTGCTCATCCTACTTGTCCACCCTTTGAAGAGGAGGAGTATATTGATTTTCATGCTTGATTATAGTTATAGCTTAGGGGGAGCTCTCTTTGTTTTGCAGAGGGGGAGTGTTGGAAATTTGTCCTGGGCTGCTCAATTGAGGCTGTGGACAAACACATATATACAAATGATATGTAACTACAACCCTTGATAATGATCTAAATATATCCTTTCTTTTGTGTCCTTGTTAAGTAGTTTCTTGGTGTAAGGACAGAAGCTTCCTGTGTGGCGGGTGGCCTATAAGAGAATAGCCAGTCTGTGAGAGGTCAAATCAACAAGGTGTGGTGAGGCAAAGAATCAGAAGATGCAGCATTAAACACATGTCATGTGACATTCTTTCTAGATGCGTACGCGTACAAGACATGACTTTCACCTCAGCATGTATTGAAAGCAATTAAAGATACAGGATACAGGGTAGATCACTGTACAAAGAAAAAACTCATCCAATTCAATGTACTAGAGTTCAGAATTCATGAGCTTTCTGTTCCAAGGTCAAGACTAAGGCTGAGGAGGTCAATATTGATCTCAGTAAGTAGAATTCTGGGGCAATAAGTTGCAATAAGCAGAAAGTAAGCTTGAATTTAATGTCAATTTAAGCTCAGACAACTGGGGAATCTGCCATCAGCAAAAGTGCATGCCCACTGTAAGGAGTCAAGAGCGTATATAAGGCCTTACGAGGGCCTACCCACCTCACGAGCCTCATGAGGAATGACATCCCTCGGGAGGCCTCAGGCCAACTAAATTTATCATGAGGCTCACAAGGGCATCATTCATCATGAGGCTCAAGAAGGTGATACAGGGTGAT
This sequence comes from Rhodocollybia butyracea, assembly GCA_015501585.1. NCBI lineage: Eukaryota > Fungi > Basidiomycota > Agaricomycetes > Agaricales > Omphalotaceae > Rhodocollybia > Rhodocollybia butyracea. Next base: position 30,890 of record JADNRY010000329.1, read on the forward strand.
ATGAGGCTCCCACCTCCTTACAAGGCATACAAGGTGACATGAAGGTCTCAAATCCCTGCCAAGGCATACAAATTCAGATACAATTTTTACTAATTACCATTGTTCCAATAAAAGAGCAAGTTGATAATGATAAGCATAGTTAGTACAACAGGTTTAGTACAATATCGAGTCTAAAGTTGCAAAGGGAAGCATAATAGCGAGCATTGATGTAAAGCAAAAGGAAAAAAATCTAAGTAGCAGTTGATGGTGCCGCTGCAGCCAGCCATTCCGCCTTCTGAGCTTGACGCACTTTACGAGAGAGATCAATGGAAGATGGTTCCGCGGTTTCGTTGTTTTCACTAGTGGAATGAGAAGTAGAGGATGCGCCAAGGCCGTTGCAATTCTTGAAGATACACCTGCCAATAGAGACATTATTCAACAGTGAATGTCAATCAAACTAGTGACTTACAGATTCCACCATTCCAATATTTCCTTGCTGACAGGATCATCGGGGTCGTCCTCGAAAAAGTCAATAATTTCTTGATAAAAGTCGGGATAGCAGAAGTTGTCCTCGTCTTGGCCCCATTTCTCTGTAGTCGAAAGTGCAAAACGAGCCTTGAATCTGATATTAGAAACAGCATTGAGAATAGTAAAACTCGTACCTGGACAGCAGCGTAAGCAATATGGTGTGCACTGACTCATCTCATCCCATTGATATCAGCAATTGAACCACGTTGGACCTTTCCACTAAAGTGTCAAGTCTCGAATAAAGAGGCTTGTTAACCAGTTGTATTTAACTAATACTTCCGATCTAACAGATTTGGGGGCTGCTCGGTAGATAATGCTTACAAGAACCTAAACGTTATGGTGTTTTGGGGGTATCTTTGTATAGAGTTGGTGTGCACTATACGGGTATTGGTGACAATAAGTGTCGGGAATATGTACCTTCAATATCCTTGATATTAAAGTGAGTCTTGCTGTATTCACTCAGTAGATAATTCCTCAGGTGTTGTTCACACAAAGAATCAAGATAACAAGTGTAATTCTTGTAGGTTGATATGCTAACTCGGGGCTGCACACGAAAGTGAATGAAAGACTAAGTCCAACACACACCAACACACACACACTATGAATCAAGCACAAGTTCGGAGGGGTACACAAAAAGATATATAATTCAAAGTACAATCAACTTTAATAGATTTTCTTCACAAGTTTTATTGAACTTGGGCGTGATTTCTGTTCTTTGGACCTAATAACTTTACTTTGAGAGACACCTAATAGCTTTACTTATATTACTTCTTCTTGAATACAAGTCTAATTGCTTAATACTGTCTGTCTTTCTGTTACTAAGTCTAGTCTTTCAGAACTAATCACTAGAAGCACCTGAACACTACTAGCTGAGACTGTGAGCCAAAGCCAGAAGTGGGGGGTAAGAATGCTTGCTCCATTTTGTCAGGCATCCTTCCTTATATTCTAAATTTGATCAATTGCAATTATAAAGCATAAATGCTACACACGAGCACAGCGGGAATACATGTGCTCTTGTTATTCAATAGAAGCTCATGAAATTGTTATTTCACGCGCTGTCTTATATCTGCGGGACGCCGCGGCATGATCTTGGAATGATCCCGGAACCTCGGCACATCAATCTCCTCACATCAATCTCCTCGGGGTCGGGGATACATTAATCTCCTCACATCAATTTCTGATGGGAAGTCCCCCTTGGGCCGTTTAACTTTGATACTCGTTCTGTCTATCTCGTAGTCTTCTAGTTTGCAATAAGATATCTTAGGATCGCTTCAACAGTCTGAATATTAGTCCTAATTGTAGTGGGTTTTAGTATTCATTGTATCATTATTAATTACAACTGTGTTCTGTTACCGAGACTTTTGATGTCATCAGTAATTAACATCTGTGTGTTTAATGTGACCACGCGGCACTGCCGCACTTATCAGAATACTTCGTACAGTGTATATGTCTTATACAATGTGACTTGGTGCCCAAAACGTGCATATATTGCATGTTTACGCCCAAATAATTGTGGGCCGTATCAAGGTACTGGGTTACAAAATATAGGGACTAAAGAAAAAGGGTGTATCGGTATTTCCCCCCTTTTTATAGTCTTTTACATGGGAAATCATTAAGTAATTAAATATATAAGTACATGTGTTAACCTCAAGGCAACCCGTGGTTTGTACAGGTAAGCTTTCCTGAATAAATATGGCAATGACTCAGTGCAAGTCATTTAAGTAGCCACATGTTTCCAGTGATCCGGACTGTCGAGTCATTCTGAGTCATTCCGAATGTCAAGCAACACTCGAGGCTACAATAAATTAACAAGTAGTATAATGACAGTATAGCAATCATGATTCTTTAATAGTTTTTTGCAGTGTCTCTTCTATTATTATTGTTGCCAAGTGGTTTGATACCTTACATAAAGGCAGAGCTCAGACCTAGGAGGATCAAATAAAAGACCTTAAAAATACAAGATGTTAGCGACGCTGCAAAGTAAAAAAAAAAACCAAACAGAAGAACCCGCTGTAGCAGATAACCAGAAAAGAGACCTAATTTGGGATCTGTAGTGTTGGCAGCATCTTGGTCATACAAAAATGCAGGCCATTTGTTAGCCTTGATCTTGATTTTCCCACTTTCGAGTTTACATTGCAATCTAGAGGGATAAAGTGACTATATGCACAATAGCGACAGCAAAATAAAGGGACATACTGTGGATTCTGAACTTCGCTGCGATACCTTTGAGGAACAATGAGGCAGAGTGTTGTATAATGGTTGATACCTCAGTTTGACTTTGTAAAAGTCTTGAGTACACTGAGTGGAATTGCGTGAGGACTGTCTTCAATATCTTTGGTCTCAATCCAGTCAAGGATATTGGTGTGAATAGAATTGGTGTGACCAGGAAAACTTGGTCTGCCGGGTCAGGTCTGAGAGTGATTAGGTCTTATGACTGAGGTAGAGACCAAACATGCTTGTAGCCATCTTGCAGAGACTCAAGAACAACCGTTTTGATGGTAGAGATTTTGACAAAAAGATGAATATCACAGGGGAACCAACAGCCAGCTTTCTTGAACATGTCCTTGCGGCGCTTCCTGTGTTGATACACACTATAAGATTTATATCAAGTAGAAACAGATAAAAACACACGGAATATGAATCACTTGTTTTTTGGCTTTCTTCCCACTAGACTTTCTGGACTTTTTCGACCTCACTACAGCCTTTGGTTTTAAAATCTTGTTGCTCTTCTGAGGCTTTGTCATTCTTTCGGGCTTGCAGGTCTCTTTGTCGCTATCATGTCCAGTAACTTTGTCCTGCTTGTCCTCGCTGCTGCTCTCAGAGTCGGATGATTCACTGTTGGAAGATTCGGAAGATAATTCTTCATCTTTAGAGCATTTAGATGGCCAAGAATGTCCAGATGGAGATGTCGAGCATTTCCTACCGTGGTTATCAGATGGCATTAGTGGATGTAAGGAAGAAAAGCGCAGATTCTACGCGCTACATCATAAGCATGTGACTTAACGGCCGGCCCTGACTGTCCCCGTAGGCTCTTGGTTCAAACCAGTGCCGTTATAATAATCTAAATTTGCTCATGGTCTTGTGTCCCCTTGTATAAGCTTATAAGCTTTTATACTACCCTTTTTTGGGCTCGTTTAGCCTTGCGCGAGCTCGCGGGCTCCGCACCCAGCTTATGCGACATAATATAGACTTTTACAGCCTTATAAGCTTTTGATTTTTTCTGTGTGCCCAGGTGTGCCCTGATATAAGCTCGTGATACTGAAATTCATCGTGAGCCTCATAATGAACCCAAACACTTATAATGCCTTATATAGCCCTGTATGTAATCTGTACGCATTGTGAGCCTCGTGAGGTAAGTCCTCTTCTCATATGCCAATGCCAGGCCATACAGGCAGCCTGGCAGCTCATGAGGCAGTGGGATGTGCGTGCACTTTTGCTGATGGCCGCCTCGCGATTTAGTATACAAGTCATGGCAAGCAGTGACTCCAGCGACTCAAACCAGCTTTGCTGGCCAACCATGACAGATTTGAATACATTGGATTTATGAGTCAACATGTTTTCGCACTTTGAGCTGCCGCTGCTGCAACGTTGCCAATGTCCAACGTCCAACGCACAAGTGACAATGAGCTGGCTTGATTCAAGCTAGGCGGCGGCAGTCCATCTGCATCTCGGTGATCTTGCCCATTTAGTCAATTTATGTGCTGTCATTAAATAACCCGTAATAGAACAACTTATTTGTTATGGTTGCCGCGCCGATGATGACATCATGTCAATCCTGCACTAATATTCCTCCAATGTAGCTTACTGATCTACTTACCAAGATACTTACTAATACTTACAGACCCGGTAGACACCTTGTAGAGTACCCACTGTAGTATATAAGGCCTAGAGATATCCACGAGTCCAAGTCTTAACAAGTACTCACAGGTAAGATCTGTGGGAAAACCCGCAAGTATGTGACTCGCAGATCCCAGGATCCGTTTCCCACGGGTCAGGCGCGGGTCACAAGTCAGACATTTGCAATTTTTGGTTGACTTGCAAGTACTTGTGCAAGCAATATGAACTCATATATTTGTTGGTGATCAAAACTTACAGTAATTAATAGTAGTGTTGGGTATTATAGAAAATTTGCCGGTATGATACAGTATGAAAGAAGTGGCTCCAGCAGAGCCCAAAATACAGTGTATTTTTTGGAAAATACTGGCACCGCAGGCCCGAAAAATTCCGGTATAATACGTATAATACGTGTATTTTACTCGGTATTAAACGTATCATAGGTATTAAAGAGATATACCCTACCAAACTTCAGCTGCAGACCAGTCAGCATCCTTCATTGTCCAGTTAGACTGTGAGCGAGAGCCTGAAGTTGATGGCTTCTCCGTTGGAACAACCTTTGGCGCTGATGAAGGATCATAGCGCTCAAGTAGTTTAACGTTTGAGAGATTGACAAGGGACTCAATTTTGAGATGATCCAAGTGAGCTCGAACAACTAGAGGTGGATCCTGTTCCATCTCGGTATCATCCTCGTCACTGTCCTCTTCATTGTCAAGGGCTTTTGTCCCATATGGATCCGAAATATCAAAGCTGGGATTTTTGACATCGGTTTCAGGACCGGCAGGGTTCAAAAGGTCATGTAAAGTTGGAGCTGGGAGCTGAATGGTGTTACTGGTGGAAGGGTTTGCCAATTCAAGTCGTGCGGTATGAGTATATGTTGGGTCTGAGAAGCCATAGCGCCAGTACTGCTGAAGTTGAGCCATCCGAATTAGATTCTGACTGCTCAAGCCATTGTGTTTCGCAGTGTTGAGACCGGCAAATTGGACGCGCCACATTTGTCACACATTTAAACTTACAGTAATTAAAATTTAATAGTATCATATTTATTATAGTACTTATCAAGTACTGCCACATATGTTTGAGGTTGTAGACAGCTCACAGCGATTGAGGGCTTATTTTAACGCCTAATCGCTGTGAGCTGTCTACAATCCAAAGCCTAACTGTCAGTACATTTTTACTTCATACCATAGTATGAAATTAGTGTAACAAGTAAAGTACAGGTTTTTAATAGCATTATACACTGTACAATCACTGTATGCAAGTAAATAATGGTAAATACTTGTGAATATAGTTGTAACTACTTGATTAGTGTGCGGATCCACAAGTACTTGCAGATAATACTTGCGAGTCAGCCGTGGGTCACGAGTCAGGCCTTTTAGGCCACAAGTAAGTACTTGCGCTCCGGATCCAAGTATACTTGGATCCGGACTCGTGGACATCTCTAGACACACTCAACCAAACTGCAGCAACACTGACACATAGCACCACATTTTTACTACTACCAAGGGGTATTCAAAAGCTTAAGGCCAGACATGACCTTGTTTTTTGGCCATAAGGAATTTTTAGGCCCCCCCCCCCCCTCCCCCACCCCTTATATAGAAATTTTTTCCTCACCCCTAGTAACCGGCATCACCGGCACATAGTATTTGTCAGTGCCGCCACTACCGGCCATGCCTTATTGGCGCCATTGTAGGCATGTTTTGACAATTACCTACCTGTGGCATGGGGATTTGAGTAGTATTACAGTGATCAGTTGCACAGGCAACATTTTTGGCAGGAAGTTTGGAGTCATTAGTACCATGTTCCGAGCTCAACTAAGAGGGAAACTTGGTTTTTTGCCTTTTTGGACTCCATTTTAGGCTGATTACACCCAAATATGTGTTACATTGACATCAACGAACAGCAGTAGACTTTGTTGACATCATTGTGAGTTCAAAACAGTTGCAGCTGTAGAGAATGACTTACAGCGAACTTCAATGAAGTAGAAGACAGAATAGATAAGGTTATTGTTTGGCATAATTTCAAACTGGGCCATGTCATAAATCATCCTAAGGAGCTTGCAGATGGCAGAAGATACACACCAAAATCAGGCAGACAAAGGTAAAGACCCTTTGAAAAGGATTCAATTAGTCAACAATTAGTGCTGAGACTCATGTTGGACTTCGTCATCTATCAACTTCATTATACTTACTATGGAACAGTCTTCTCACTTTGTTACTATCTATGGAACATTCTCTCTCGCTGTAACTACTGGTATGTGAACTAGTTGTACTATCTTTATCCTGCCCACTCGCCATTGCTTTATTATTGTGCTCTCGTCTATTCTTACTTACTTACCTTGTGCTCCATTCCACTCTCGTCTTATTACTCTCACTCCGTCTGTGAATGATTTTGCAATCGGAAAATCTGTCCGAACAGATACGACGTACCCAGCCCTACAAAGGATATACCAGAACAAGCTAAAAGAATTGAAAAATCACAGGAGAAAACAGCGGCACCTAAACCATCAGTACCAACATCGCCACCACAGCAGCCATCCCAGAAAATATCAAAGGCATCATCTCAAGCATCTCAGCGTGCAGCACAGCCGCAGCCACCACCACCGCCGCCTCCAACACCACCAGCTCCAGAACCAATATTATTCGGTGCAACAGAATCAGATCACAGTACTCCTTTGATCCCAATAGCAGATTTACCTCATAGCTCACCACCATCTGACGGAGACGATCCAGGATCATCAGACGAAGAAGAATCAGATAGCGACTCATCTGACGACGAGATGTCCAAAGCACGGAAAGCATTTGACAAGGTCACCACCCTTAAACCGGATGGATCGAACTGGGACACATGGAAAAGCCGAGTAGAATTAGCTGCAAAGTCCATAAATTACGGCCAGTACCTCACATGGAATCCCCATGAAGCAACAGACACACGAGAAGCCGGCAATGCAGGAGATAAATCATCTGATACAGATTTGCTAAATGCTTTAATTGGCAGATTATCGGATGGCATTTTCTGAAGGTATAGAAATTATACCAACACTCGTGATGTGTGGACAAATTTAATCGCTGATTTTGACTCCAAAAATGCGCTCACGGAATCACACCTACAGAGACAGCTTCACACCATGCGTTGCTACGAGCCATCTAGGGTTAATGAACACCTAGACACTATGTTGGAAATCCGAGACAGTCTTGAAACCCGCGGCATCAAATTTAGCGATGAAATGTTCAACAACACCATCATATCCTCTATCCCCAATCAATTCAGACCCACCATAAACGCACTTGTTGTAGTCACATCTTGAACCGACAAGAAACTGGCAACACAGGAATTGATTGCCACCATTCATGCAGAAGCACAGGGACATGTACGTAGTGCTAGTCATCACAACAAGGGGAAGAAGGAATCGGCTAACTATGCAGGAAATTCCCGAGGTCGAGGATTTTCTCAGAGGGGATTTTCCAGGGGCCGAGGAAACTCGAAACCAAGTGGACCTAACAGGTCTACTTCCGCATGTTTTAATTGTGGAGGGAAAGGACATTTTGCGAGCACATGTCCATCGCCTAAACGGCCACAGGCTAATCAAGCCAAAGAGAGTAGGGAAACTCATGAGCCGAAAGAGGGGAAGAAATCAGATGGAAATTGGAGATCTAGGCCAAAGGGGAAGGAAACCGCATCTTCATCACAGATTGAAGAAGTCCCAGAATCATCTTGGGCAGCTATTGAGTTGTCATCGGACACCAGCTTCGTCTTTCCTCCCACCAAATCCTACACCGAGCTTGGAAACTTGACAGCATCTTTCCAGATGTCCCTAAATACAGCAGAAACATATCTCACATTTGATTTCAATGATATTGCTGATGAACACGAAACAGCAATGATGGGAGCACACAGCCGAGGGGCTATACTATTTGATTCCGGATGTTCGAGCCACATGACTCCTATGGAGGACAGCCTCCAAGATCTAAAGTCTATTCCAACTAAAGTCATTCAAGCAGCCAATGCCGGAACTTTTAATTCTAGCATGGCAGGTACACTTCATTTGGATTTTCCAATTGATAACCACGGCAATACTCGAACCGTCCCGCTCCATAATGCCCTCCTATGCCCCAATATTCCCAACACTCTTATTTCCTTGGGAAAACTCGATGATGATGGATACAATATCCACATTGGGAATGGTTTACTCACCGTGACTGACCCCAACAACAGGATCGTTGCACGTATTCCGAAGATCCATGGACTCTACCAGATTCCCATGGAGGAATATGCTTATGTTGCCAAAGATCGACTGGTATCACTCTATGACGCCCACTGCATCTTAGGCCATCAGAACTATGCTTATATTAAGCATTTATTTGCACACAACCAGATCAATGGGATGAGATTGGATAAATCTCACATGGACGAGCCGGAATGCCGTACATGCTTGCTAGCTAAGGCAGCAAGATTTCCGATCGCCAAATTACGGTCTTCTCCACGAGCAGAGAATTACGGAGATGTTTTTTACATGGATGTTTGGGGACCCGCATCAGTTCAAACTATCAACCATTGCACTTATGCCCTCACCATAGTTGACGAGGCGACATTATGGTTAGAGGAACCATTGCTGAAAAGCAAGGATGAAGCATTCACCCAGTACGTCATTATTCAAACCAATCTCCAGACTCAATATGGCATCACTGTTAAAATTCTTCACTCTGATCGAGGGGGAGAGTTTCTTAGCCAAGAATTTAATCAGTACCTGGAACGACTTGGCACCCAGCGGAGACTAACGGTACATGACACTCCGGAACATAACGGCATAGTGGAACGCACCCATCGGACTCTACTGAATGCAGTACAAAGTCTAATCATTTCATCAGGACTTCCTAAATGGCTATGGGGATTTATGATGAAGTAGGTGGTTTATATTTGGAATAGGACACCAAAGAAGGGAATAAATATGGCGACACCATACGAAAAAAGGTTCAATCAAAAACCTGACATTTCGAACTTTCAAATATTCGGGAGCATAGTGTATGTAAAGAAGGAGAAAGAGCCAGGAAAATTTGACCCACAGGCACAAGAAGGAAGATGGATAGGTATAGACACGGAATCTAACAGATATTTTATCTATTGGCCACAGCGACGAACAGTTACCACGGAATGGAACGTAACAATTTCCAACAGGCAGATCCAACTCATTGAGGAGGAGGATGGAAATTTGGAAAATTTGGAAACATCAGTCACTGAGTCGGAACAGCCTATTATTCCTGTACCTGACGAAATTGCAGAGCCCATCCCGCTGGAACAACTTACCGGAAAACGTGTCAGGCGACCCACTCAGAAAATCAGGGATATCATTGAAGGATCAGCAGAGGGTAACACAGAACTCCGCCACCTTACAGCATCACTTGCACAAGTCACATCTGAAATCGAATCAGATCCTTTATCAGTTGCAGAAGCTATGCGCCGACCTGACTGGCCAAAATGGCAAGAAGCCATGAACGAGGAGATATCCAGACTCAACCAGCGTGGAACTTACGATATAGTCACGGCACCATCGGATGCAAACATTCTCACATCCAAATGGGTTTATCGGACCAAGAAAGATGAACAAGGACGGCTTACTAGTCACAGAGCCAGACTTGTGGTGCAAGGATTTAATCAAATCCCAGACGTTGATTATTTTCCAGATGAAACTTTTTGCAGAAGCTATGCGCCGACCTGACTGGCCAAAATGGCAAGAAGCCATGAACGAGGAGATATCCAGACTCAACCAGCGTGGAACTTACGATATAGTCACGGCACCATCGGATGCAAACATTCTCACATCCAAATGGGTTTATCGGACCAAGAAAGATGAACAAGGACAGCTTACTAGTCACAGAGCCAGACTTGTGGTGCAAGGATTTAATCAAATCCCAGACGTTGATTATTTTCCAGATGAAACTTTTGCATCAGTTGCCAAACTCGCATCAGCCAGAACTATTCTCAGCATCGCAGCTGAACACAGCTGGATGTCAAATCGGCATATCTCTATGGCAAACTCGATGACAGCGAAAAGATCTACATGAAGGCACCAACCGGCATTAATCTAGGTGTAAAACCCGGACAAGTACTTCGACTCAAACTTGCATTGTATGGACTCAAACAAGCAGGTCAAAGATGGTATTTGCGATTCAGGGAAATCATGACAAAGCTAGGCTTCAAACGGTCAGATTTTGATCATGCCGTATTTTATCGCACCGACCCATTCACAATCATTTTCATCCATGTGGATGATATGACATTGGTTACCAAAACTTTGGAAATTATGGCACAGCTGAAGAAATCTATCAGCACAATTATTGAGGTCACAGATCAGGGCAAAATTCATTGGCTACTTGGAATCGAGATTCAGAGATCACTTCACAGCAGATCTATCCGTTTATCACAGCGATCATACATTGATGCTATTCTTAGCTGCTACGGATTCTCTGACATAAAGCCACTCTCCATTCCTTTCGACCCCCATATTCATCTCACCAAAGACCAGATGCCACAAACTGTGGAGGATATCGCCGCTATGCGGGATAAGCCTTACCGAGAAGCACTTGGTGCTCTCCAATATCTTTCCATTGCCACACGACCCGATATCACCTATACGGTTGCCATTCTTGCCCGATTCTCGCAGAATCCAGGCATTGCTCATTGGAACGGACTTAGGCGTGTATACGCTTATCTGAAATATACCCGGGATTATTGGCTAACTTCAGGAGGAGTGCAGAAACATCCTGTTGAGGGATTTACGGATGCCGATGGAATGTCCCAAGAGGACAGACATGCCATATCAGGATACATTTTTATGCTTAACGGCGGAGCAGTATCATGGTCATCAAAGCAACAGGACACCATCTCTCTATCCACTACAGAAGCAGAGTATGTCGCTCTCATGCATGCAGCCAAGGAAGCAATTTGGCTTCGAAACCTCATCTCCGAGTTGTTCACTCCAATCGCCGGACCTATCACACTTCACTCGGACAACCAATCAGCTATCGCTTTAGCAAAGGATGACAGGTTTCATGCACGGACCAAACACATTGATATACGGTATCATTTCATTCGGTATGCTATTGAAGAAGGTAACATTCGACTTACTTACTGTCCAACCGAGGACATGACGGCAGACATTTTCACCAAGGCTTTGACTTCAGCAAAAGCCAAACACTTCGCATTGTCTATGGGACTTGCAAAGGTTTGAGGAGGAGTGTTGGACTTCGTCATCTATCAACTTCATTATACTTACTATGGAACAGTCTTCTCACTTTGTTACTATCTATGGAACATTCTCTCTCGCTGTAACTACTGGTATGTGAACTAGTTGTACTATCTTTATCCTGCCCACTCGCCATTGCTTTATTATCGTGCTCTCGTCTATTCTTACTTACTTACCTTGTGCTCCATTCCACTCTTGTCTTATTACTCTCACTCCGTCTGTGAACGCTTCACGCGTTGTACTTATTATTAACTCGCTGGACTCGTATTTAAGCCTGTATGTACTTGTGAAATATCAAGTTGTGTTTTCTCTGTTTGTGTCTGTGTCTGGACCTTCGTCTCCTCTGTGTCTGTGTGACCAGAGCCAACTAACAGTGCAGAGTACACTGTCTGCCTTATCGATCAACCTCTAATAACTCAATTGTGTAGTAACTTGATAATTACGTTGTGAGCAGGCCTAAAACAATCTTTTAAATTAGTTATGAACAATATAAATGGAGTGCATGCCACTTGCCAGTGTTTAAACTATAAGTAACAAGGGTGTTTACAAGACTATTCGTTCTAGTCATAATGTGCAGCAGTGGTAACACGGGTTGAGAGAGTAGTAGTGCTACCGCTTAAATGATGATCTGTTTTTCCATAGATAATATATCATTGCAATTGTGACAATAGCATCCCCGGAAATGTCAATTGCAAGTGCGCCAACGCCAAACCTCTGAATGAGGTGATAATCAGCACAAACATTGGCACCACAAATATCTGCAAGTCAATCACAGGACAATACTCAACTACATTTTTCGCTACTTCTGAGATGAATTCAACTTGCTCGCTGGGGAAGTATGGAAGTTGATAACAATACATATCCTCATCGAAGTTGACGAGCACTCATGACTTTGCCACATAAGCTTTTTACAAAAAATAAACAATCAAACACTGAAAACACACATTATAATATTATATGTTTGATTCACCTATTGCTAGTGCTATATGTATAGAATAAACATGAGTCACAGAGGCAATTCAAAAATGCAACAAACTCACCAAGTTGACCAAGACCAACAAGAAACTAGATGAGAAACAAATGAGAAAGCATGAGATGTGGATAGACTTTGGATGTAATTGTTGACCAACTATTATAACTGGGATAATGATTTACTTGTTGCTTACTACATGGTAATATATAGTATCAAGCTCAGTTTAATCAGTTTGCTACTCACAGAGGTAGACCCGGTATGCAAAAAACCTGAGCTTTTATATCAGATCTTCCGAACATACACCTTGAAAGGATAGGAAGATTTAGTATTACATTTGGACCAAGATTGTGATGACGTCCTGTAATCAATGGTTAATCAGTATTTATCTCCCATTTCCGAGAACAACTTGCTCCCAGGCAAAAAAAACCCCTCAGTCTGTATGACTTGACACTTCAGTAGTAGCACAAACGCATGAAGGGTCACTTGCCGTGAGAGGCCTTTAGATAGTGTAGCCATAAGAAATTATTTCATCCATAACATGAAACATAACTTACCAGTTGATCTTGACAGGAAAATGTAGTCACCAAAGTTAGTGACAGTATATTCATAGTAAAAGGTGACTAGAAGTGCAACATGAAAGGTATCAATGGTCCTGGAAAGAGAATTGATTAATATTAAGCTTTATGATTCACTCTCAATTTTACCATAGTAAAGCAACCTGCAGCAGTAAAGCAAAGTAAGTGATCAGTAAGTAATTGACACAAACAGACTTACAAAAATCTTCAATGATGTGGTATCCTTGTACAAGTGATGGGTAAAGTACTGGTAAACCTGAAGACATGTTACTCCATATATTCTATGAGTATTGGGCACAAGGATGAGTCAATCAGGATTCAGTAAGCCGCCACAATAGGGTAAACTATTTACATTGTTGACAGAATAATGCCAATGAAAGCGGCACTAAGAAGATTGTCAAGTGGCACAAGTGCAGTCATATAAGAGGAAGTCAATGATTGAACACAAATTGGACAACCACAAAAAGAATATTTAAGTGGAGACTATATATTGAAACTATTGAAATAAAAGAGAGTTCTCAGTGACAGTGGTAGAACAACACTATATTATGTACCTATTGAAATAAAAGAGAGTTCTAGGTACATAGTCAGTAATAAGTACAAGAAATAAAGAATGTGAGTACTAACCTCAGCGACAGTGGTAGAACGACGCTGAGGTGTCAATATATGTAAAATACAATTAAAAGAATGTGTCACATGGGACATATGTAAGTAACGTAATGAAAGCAGAAAATATTCTGGTTTCGTTACAGCATGAATCCACGAACGTATAGATGACATAACAGGATAAGATCATCAACTTTTAACACTCCCACTCGGGCATGGCTTCATACCTAGCATGCGCACAAATGCCAAGTGCTTCTCACCAGATAATCCCTTTGTAAATCCATCAGCAGCTTGTTGGGCAGTTGGAACATAGTCCAGATCAATCTGGCCATCAGAGATTGCAAAACAAATAAAGTGGTGACGAAGTTGAATGTGCTTCGTATGGGGATGATCAGCAGGGTTCTTGGAAAGAGCAATAGATGACATATTATCACCCAACAAGCGAGTAGGCTTGGTTTGCTGAAAACCTAGCTGTTCAAGGAGTTGACGGAGCCAAATAGCTTCCTGTGCTGTACGAGTAAGAGCCATGTACTCAGCTTCAGTAGAAGAGAGTGCTGGGGAGGTTTGAAGTTTGCTGCTCCAACTAATAGCAGCTCCGCACATGAGGAAAACATATCCACTAGTGGATCGTCGAGTATCCACATCACCAGCCCAATCCGAATCAGAATATCCAAGGATAAGGGAGATGAGTTCATCTATGATCGTGCCATCATACTCAATAACCCAGTCTTTCGTACCACCCAAGTAGCGAAGACAATGTGGCATATATGAGAGTACCAATGAGAGCCTGGTATAGCGTGAGTCTGTCAGCCATAGCCTCTTTCTCGGCGTCTGTGGATGGGGAATCAGCTTTAGAAAGCTTAACTCCAGATGATAAGGAGGTGTGACGTGTGATGCCATCATCACAGTGGAAACGTTTGAGTGATTCCTCAATGTATCTGGTCTGAGAGAGCCGAAGGACACGCTTTTCTTGGTCATAGTCAATGGCAATGCCAAGCAACTGTGAGATAACACCAAGATCCTTGATCTTAAAGCGTTGGCCAATCCGGTGCTTGATCTCCTGCATGAATTTGAGATCATCGCATAAAATCCCAATATCATCAACGTAAACAGCAATAAAGCAGATGGACTTGCCACGTTGGAGGACGTAAATGCAGTAGTCAGCATGGATACGGCGGAAGCCAAGTTTCTCGAGCTCTGCATCAAGAAGTTTGTTCCAGACACGGGAGGCCTGCTTGAGGCCATAGATAGAGCGGTGGAGACGAACAATTTTACCAGAATGTTCACTAATGCCATTCGGGAGGCGCATATAGAGCTCCTCTTCCAACTCACCATTGAGAAATGCGGTATCAACATCGAGGTGGTGGAAGTGAAGGCCTAGACACACGGCGAGGGCGCAAAGGACACGAATGGAGGTAAGTTTGACCACAAGGGAAAATACCTCATCAAAGTCTAAACCAGGCATCTGGGAGAAACCTCGAGCAACTAAGCGTGCCTTGTACCGCTCAATGGTCCTGTCAGGGAGGCGCTTAATCTTAAAGACAAGCTTGGAGCTAATAGCACGGCGACCTTTAGGCAAATTGTCAATAAACTCGAAAGTTCCCATATCAATGAGAGACTTGAGCTCTTTGTCTACAGCTTTCAGCCAAGAGGTGGAGTCAGGACCGCGGAGTGCTTCCTGCAGAGTGCGGGGCTCTGAGGCTCCCTGAGCATGGACAGTGGCCACGAAGGCCATGGCAACACCTTCTGCAACATCTGGTCTATTGCCTGGTGCAGGTTCTGGAGGATCTGGCGCAATGTCAGGTTCTTCACGGAAGCGGGCAGGTAGGCGACAAGTACGTGGACCATCTACTTCTGGAACAGGCCCAAGAAGTTCAAGCTCTGTACGACGACGGCAAGCAGGTGGAGCCGGTGGAGGGTCATTGGGAGGAGGAAGATCAGGGGAGTATGGGCGAGAGTCACCGACGTTATCCTCAGAATCAACCTCAGAAGATGGAGCAGGAGGATGCGGAACCGCTGGAGTCACAGGGGGAGAGTTATCTTCCCACGCATCTCCCACTCGAGAAAAGCCAGGTAGGCCATCTCCAGGCACCTCACCATTGTAAAGGATCTGCGAAAGATCCGGAATGGGTAAAGGCGGGCCAGGAGGGTGAGGACTTTCATCAAAAATGACGTCTTGTGAAACGAAAGTTTTTCGCTTCTTTGGATCCCACAGAAGGTAACCCTTGGTGTGCTCTTTGTAACCAAGAAAGATGCACTTACGAGTTTTAAAGTCAAGCTTTGTACGCTTCGATTTGGGGATGTGAGCATAGGCGGGACAGCCAAAAGGTTTGAGTTCCTTGAGTGAAGGCTTTACGCCAGACCAAGCTTCGTGTGGAGTAGAATTAGGAAGCCGTAAGGTAGGTGAGCGGTTAATGAGATAGACGGCAATTACGCCAGACCAAGCTTCGTGTGGAGTAGAATTAGGAAGCCGTAAGGTAGGTGAGCAGTTAATGAGATAGACGGCAATAATGACGGCGAAGACCCAAAACCCAGCAGTAAATTTAGCATCATGCATCATGCATCTGGCATGCTCAACAATAGTGCGGTTGAAGCGTTCAGCAATGCCATTTTGCTGTGGGGTGTGAGGGACTGTGGTCTCATGGATAATACCAAGGTTACAGAGATAATGCTCAAACTGATCAGAGGTATATTCTCCACCGTTATCTGTACGAAAAACCTTGAGCTTAAGCCCAGTCTCGAGCTCTACCATAGCCTTCCATTTGCGGAAGCATCGGTACGCCTCCGATTTGTGATGGAGGAAATAAACCCAGCAGTGGTGGGTGTTATCATCTATGAAGGTGATGAAATACCTATAGCCACCATTGATAGAGTTGGGTAACGTACCACAAACATCGGAGTGAACTAAATCTAGTTTCCAACAGGCCCTTTTATTGGATGATGGGAACGGAAATACATGCTGTTTACCAGCTGTACACAACTCGCAGAACTCTATTCGACCTCCCACTTCATCAATGCCCGTTACCATGCCTTTTGCGATCAGACATTTTACGTTGTCTTGACCGAGATGACCTAGGCAGCGGTGAGCATGATTAATGTCGATATAGCGGGATGTGGTAGCGAGATTTGCGTACTCTTGGGATTTCAGCGGACGGGCGTGAAGAAGGTAAAGACCTCCTTTGGTCTTGCGACCAGATGCAACGCACCGGCCAGAGCTTTGAGCTTTGACAAAGCACTCCTCTCCATCAAAGAGAATGGTGTGTTTGCGCTTGTCAGTGAGCTGAGAGACAGAAATCAGAGTGGCGGCGAGATCCGGGACGTGTAGCATATTGGGTAGAAAACCAGTGATGATTCCATCCGGCGTATCCATGAGGTACTGAAGAGTACCCTTACCAACAGCGTAAATGGTAGACGCATCTCCAAGATGAATGGGGACGGGTTTGTTGAGTTTGGTGTACGAACTGTCTTCGAACCAGTCACGACGTGGACTTAGGTGGCGAGAGCACCCAGAGTCAATGTAACTCTCGTCATTGCTTGTCTTGGCAAGGAAGGTGGCAACATCAGTGGAGATAAAGACATGGACAGAATCGGAACTTGAATGATGGACGGAGGGAAATTCTGAGTAGGTGGAAGCGACTTTTGCACTGACCTCCTCATCCGATGAGCTATCGCTATCAGAGTGTTGGGCGGCAGCGGCAGTAGCCTTCCTACTAGATCTCCCAGTGCTTCTAGGAGCGGACACAGTGCGGCGGGATGCTTCCTCATCTGGCTTCTTGTGGTTACAGTCTTTGACAAGGTGAGGACCTTTGTGACAGTAGGAACAGAGCGGACCTTTCTTGGGTTTCTCCTTTGGTTTAGATTTCCCTCTAACAGCGGCAGCGTTAGCCGCCTCGGAAGAATCATCACCAGAAGTGAGACATCAATACTCGCAATGAGGCGGGAGGTGACAAAGAAGAGGTGAGCTTGTTTGTTTCAGTAACGGCAGCAAGAGTGATGATGGTAAACGTCTCCCAAGTGTTAGGAGAGTCATCGACAGTACGAGGAAGAGAAGTGAGCATAAGTTCCGCGAGGAACTGGTCTCCAAAAGCATCAGTGTCAGAGAGCTTCTTGTTCTCAAGAGCATAGAAGTTAGCATGATCCTGCATGTTATCACCATGTTCATACCGTTTATCCATCATACCACGCTTGATATAGAAGGCTTCAAGACCAGCGGTGGTGCCAGCATGAGCTTCCTTAAGCTTAGTCCAGACGTCCTTGGCGGATGTGAGCTTTTCAATGAGAAGAAGCTGTTCCGGCGCAAGGTGCTCTTTGATGATCCCAATAGCCTTGTCATTACGAGTAATTGATTCCTCATAGGATCGCATATCCTCCCTGTGATCTCGTCTAACAGCAGCCCGGTCAACGGCAGAGGCGTCATTAGGCAATGGACGAGGATCGGAAGGTTTAGGATAGACAGACATCTCTCCACTGCAGAATCTCCAGACCATAGCCCTCTGGAGCTTGCCAGAAATAGGGCCAACCCATCGAGAATAGGTCCCATAGGTAAGGGTAGGGATTTGAATGGAATCTGATGATGTGGCAGATGTAGGGGACATGTGGACGAATGTATGGGATGTGTAGGTGAATGAACGAGTGTGAGAGAGTGAAATGAGTGTGTTCCGAGTTCTTGTGCGCAGTAGAGAAGCTTCGTTAATTCAGTACAGGCTACCGGGCCCATAACCTATTGAAACTATTGAAATAAAAGAGAGTTCTCAGCGACAGTGGTAGAACGACGCTATATTATGTACCTATTGAAATAAAAGAGAGTTCTAGGTACATAGTCAGTAATAAGTACAAGAAATAAAGAATGTGAGTACTAACCTCAGCGACAGTGGTAGAACGACGCTGAGGTGTCAATATATGTAAAATACAATTAAAAGAATGTGTCACATGGGACGTATGTAAGTAATGTAATGAAAGCAGAAAATTTTCTGGTTTCGTTACGGCATGAATCCACGAACGTATAGATGACATAACAAGATAAGATCATCAACTTTTAACAAATACACCCACAAGCATAGTCTGATACTAAACTAGCGAGGATACTCGAGGTGCCCAGAGACATCAACACTAGATTGTCAGTCTAGTTCTACCCACCCCAATGCATACACAAATCCGCATACTTGGATGTCTCAAAGTGGGATGAGTACTGGCAGCTAAGGATGGACATGACTCTGGGTGCCGGTAACCAGCCACTCGCCGCGCAGGTAACCGGCGGCATCAACCCCCAGCCTGTGACCGGGTCTGCACCCGTGGGAACCGGTACTGGGACCCGCTGGTCACAGGTTTTACAGGTAAATCTGCTGGTACATGCACAAAATCATGAATACCTGCAGGTTTACTTGCAGAAATCACCCACGAAGGTGACCTGTGACCGGGTCTAACCCGGTAACCGGTACCGGGACCCGCCGGTCACAGGTTACCAGGTATTCCCACGGGTGTTACCCGCAGGTACCGGAATCTAACCAGGAGTCATGTCCATCCTTACTGGCAGTGGCATTACCCAGGGAAGGCATCAGAAGGGGAATGCAATCCTTGTACTGCGCTAGCAGAAAGACGGACGCCGGAGGATCGGATCTATGATTGCCTTATGGACCAGAAGGAAGATCTTAACATGTTATGATGACTAGTCGGGTTGCGATGCAGCACAGCTGCGGGAAGACAAATTTTATATTTTCATTATCGGCCGACTATTGACTAGGAAAGTCCTACTGCAATAAACCCGACAATCTTATGGTGGATAGGACATTGCCAAGCTGAAGCTCTGAGCATTGTGCTAGCGCACATAACTCTGGGACTCTTGGTATCTACTCAAAGCTAGCAAAGTGGACTATTGCTAGGAAATATTATTATCTTAGGGGATTGGGCTAGTCTTGATCAAAACCTACCAGACAACTTTGAGGATAGATGTGTGGATGTGTACCTGTGTGGAGCCATGAAACATCAGATGGAAGGAACAGTTATTTGCTGTACGAGATTCCGCGAGGACCAGAATATGTTAATCCATTCTAATTTCTTTTACTTTGATACCCAAATTGGGACACTTTTCTGGCCTCTCTTTCTCAATGTTCTGGCTCACTCTGTTTCTCTCCAACTCTGTTTCATCTCTTTTCATATTAAACTAGTAAAGACCCAGTATATAAGCACAATGTATTCATCTCATAAATCAAGTTATCTTGCCACCTCTCATAACCACCTGTTGTGACGAAGTCGAAGGTCTCTTCACCGCCGGAGTCTGCTAGTCCTCGTAATTCCCCCTGGTTTCAAAGTACCAAGTCAATCAAACACCGTAACTGGGCGGTGTTTGCTTAGGGTGCGTACAGAGTCTAGCTTTCTCTTCAAAGTTAATATTATATTCTATCTTATAAAGTTTGGATTGGTGTAATAAAAGCTTTGTAACAGCTTTTGTGCCCACTTGAGATTGAGTTAGATCTTTTGCGTGAATCTAGTTGCTTCCTTAGAGGGGACAGCTTCTAGTAAGGAATTATTCAGCTCCAGAGTGATGGTTCCTTAGCTAGCTCTTAATGAGTATTAGCAAGCCACTATGATTGTGGTACAAGTTCCTAGTGATTAAGTTCACTCACAGTTTCATAGCTTGACCCAGAGTTTGGTCAGGGATGTTACGGTGTTACACTAGCTGGAGCCAGAGTTTGCCCAGGAGTGTCCTAGTTGCATTGTATTGGTTTTGTTGGTTTTGGTTATTGTTGGCCACACACACAGTTATTTGGTATAGGTTTTCAGTCGGACATACACACATACTGAGACAATTGTCTACACTAGTTCAGTTCATCAAACTTACTAGACCTTGTTGCACTATGCTAGTTCAGTTGTTTCACTACACTGGCAGGCGTAGCATAATACACTCAATATCTTATCTTTCTTTGGGGAATCTTTGACAACCCAGCCTTGCTCCCTTTAAACAAATTGATAGTCTGGTTAGGTGTGGTCTTGTATTTGTTAGGTTGTTTGATAGCACCTTCCACATACCAGTATGAACCAAGCCAATTAATGCAGAAGAGCTGCTAACACTGTGCGCAAAGATCATGGAGATGGGGTGGCAACAAATCAAGCTATTGGTACTCCTACCTTGAACGAGCCTCCAGTCTTACCTGAGAAGGAGAAAATAGACCCCAACCTTTCGGATGGGGGGCCACCTCGTTTGAGACGGAAGGAGACAAACCAGCTTTCTTCTGAAGGGGAGCCATCTCCATCTTCTGAGCCATTGGCATTGCAAACATTGGGAGCTGCTGACAGTTCCATCAAAGGACAACCAGGTCGTTCAAGACGAGCACGTCAGCCGCCAAGGCCAAGTTGTGAGCCATTGACGATTGAGCAAATGAAAGAAGGCAAGCGAGCCTTGGACTCAACGGATGAGAGTGATGAAAGCATTAGGCAGAAGCATAAGCACTGAATCCTTTCTTGCATGGTGTTCCTCCTTGTGGCTGTATTCGGTTGTATCTTGCTCTTGGGCGCTGTAACAGTCCTTTCTGTACTTAATCATGTGTTGTATCTGTCGTTGTTTCTGGGTCTTATTGTATAAATAGTTGTAATTGTCATGATAGCTTTCTTGTAGTGATGGCGACTTGAATATTTTAGTAGAGTATGCATATTGGACAGCTGTCGTGTAGTTTCTTGTAGTTTTTTGTAGATTGCTTGAGGGAGTGTTGTATTATATTGTGGCAGTATTTTCATTGCCAGTTGTTGTTGCCAGTTCCGGCGATAATACTGGTAGTTGGTTTGGCAGTCCATTACATTTTCCGTCCTATGCCAGTTCCATGATAATATGAGCTAGTACATTGTATTTTCATTGTTAGTTCCGTGATACTATTGAGGCCTGAAGTCCAGTATTTTCATTGCCAGTTCCATGATAATAACCTCATATTCTCCAGTTCCGTGATGATATAACCTACTGGCAGTCCGTTGTATTTTCAGTAGTAGAGTTCAACTGTATGACAATAGACGAGAATCATATGATTATTTACTTTATTCCTGGCTATAAGTTATTTGGCGTTCTATCTGTTGTTTCTATTCGTCGTCGAGCTCTCTGGCTTCGCCGGGCTACTGCTGACCAGGAGTCTTTATAATTTTATGATGAGTGGCTATAGCCATTCTTAAAAATTATTGATGAAACTGGCCCTGCCAGTTTATTTTGTATAATAATAGTGTTTTGTAGAGGCTGTGAAGCAAGGAAGCCAAGGCAGATAGAGCAGGTAGATGGAGGCGTTAACAGGTATAAAGGAACAAGCAGCAACAATTGGAAAGGACTGCAGAAGGCAATCAGGGACTAGACATAACAGGAAACATCAGATATATGACAGGTATCAATAGGTATGTCATCCAGTCCAGCATCAGTTGCAGTCTTGGTTCAGGGCTCAATGTGTCAACAAATATTGGGTTTGGGTTGCTTTTGTATGGAGAAAATTTCGGCTTTGGCAATGGGGCGTTGCGCGGATCAGAGATGGTCGAACTCAATCCTCATAATTTTGTGAAAAGAAAGAGTCTGTACAGGCACTAAGCGGTGAAGGTTCAGAGTGACTAGAAACGATTACATGTTATTTTGGCTCCTGATCAGACCCGGGATTGTCGCACATCAAGAGGCTGGGAAATAGACTTAGCCCTTTACGGAGTGGTACAGTACCTTGTGTGCATAGATACATCACATGCTATGTTTAAGTAAACCACCTTCATGCTCGGAATACTGTGCCCGTGCCTAACTCATAACAATATTCCCAAACAGGCCTGACATTGGATACCCATGGCTTTGCACGGCAATTATTCAAAAAGCAGCTAGATTTCCACAATCTGAAACTCCCGGTAATCCGATCAATTAATACTACGTGATGTTAAGCTCCCCGCCTTTCTACTTATGACCTGGTTCAAAGACTGTCCAAACATCGACTTGATGGAACCCCAGGCGTTTCCTGCTGCATCTTTAGCGACACTCACGCGCCTCCTTAGCTCAATTGAAGGTTATGCGGACGTTCTTCGCAATTCGCTTGAAAAACAACTTTCAGGGATAGACAACAATGACTCTCAGAGCACTGTTTCCGCTCTCAACCTGCCATTCCACGCAAATGCTTCAGATGCACTGTGTGCGTCGCAGTTACGCGTTGCATGTGAGCGTATATCGCAGCTTGTAACACCCCCTCGACACCTCGTCTTCGAAGCGGCCGGGTCAGTGAGTGCAGTTCAGAGTTCTTTAAAACAGTACAGTGGCTAATCATTCTTCTGCTAGTTCTACGTAACAATGGCACTCGACGTCGTCTCAAAGGCGGATATCGCTACAATTATTGAAAAGGTTTCAAGGCAAAAGGGGACTGAAGGCATACCGGTTGATGTTTTGGGCCGGGAAAGCAAATTGGATGCCAATCTGCTAGGTAAGTGGCCCAGAGCATCATGAACTTCCCTTCAACCTCCCTTCCACCTTTTTAGCCCGCTTAATGCGCCACCTGGCTGTCTTCGGAATTTTCCAAGAAGTTTCTCTCAACGTGTTTGCTAATACGGCTCCCAGTGCAACACTTGTCAATAATCCGGAATTTAAAGCACACCTTGATCTTGTGTAAGTCTTAGTCAATATATCTCTACCTACATGTCGACATAATCTGTTTAATTGCAGCATGCATGAAGGACGTCTTGCAGTTCCATTCTTCCCTGAGCTAATCACCAATCAATTGACGGCCTCTAGTTCACATCCAGTATCTGCATTTTCTATTTACTCCAGTGGACAAGCATTCTATGATTGGCTTCACTCGCCTCCTCATGTCGATCGCAATTTAAATTTCAACGTTGCGATGAAAGGGATGGCTCATACCGAGGGACTTGCCTTTCTCCCTTTTGGTATGTTTATCTTATCTGTAAGCAGAGTTCGGGTCTAGTAATGTTATCTATCCAGATTATCCCTTCCACATTCTCCCAGCCGAAAAATTTATCGTTGATGTTGGAGGCGGGATTGGAACCTTACCCACTCTTCTCCTTCCATCCCTTCCTAATCACTCCTTCATCGTGCAAGACCTTGCCCCAGCTGTCAACCAGGTCACTAAAGGGGAGGTGAGTCCAGCGATGAGCCAATGGATTGCGGAAGGGAAGGTTCGATTCTACGTCCAGGATTGTTTCAAGCCGCAACCTCATGAGTTCAATGGCGCAGTATTTATCCTGAAAAACATGATGTATATTCTCATCAACTTTGTTTCCTGTTTTGGATTTAAGATATTTTATAGACACAACTATCCGGATCCTGAAGCACTGAAGATCCTTCTTAACTTGCGCAAATCCAATCCACACAAACTTCTTGTTATCGACCGCCTGGTTATTCCTCATCTCCAATCTACCACAATTGGCACACAAGCAGATACAGATTATATCCCCGCCAGTGATCCGGGTTCACAACGTGCAGCGACATTTTATGATCTTATCATGGCATCCTTGCACGGTGGTAGAAACCGAACCCTCGAGGAGTGGAGAGAACTTCTTTTGGAAGGGGGGTTCCTTCTGATAAAGATATATCCCTTACGAGCATCCACTGGTCAAGCAGTAATCGAGGCAGCCTGTAACTAAGTTGTTTTTACAACCCGAAACGAACAGTGTAAGTTGCAATCACCTTGTTAAAATTTCTGATCTTGTTGAAAAATTGGAATATCAGATCCCACAGTGAATGTAGAATCTTCATGCGCTCCAGTTTTGTGCATAATGGCAGTGATTAGAGTTTCTAAACTATATACACGATGTCTAGGAAGTCCAGAGGTCTCATAAGTCCAAATTTCGAAAGGGTGCTAATGAATTGAATGTTGCCGTAATGTAACAATATCTGAGAGAAGCTTTAAGATTAGGATTCCCTAACAGCTATGAGCTGCTGGCTTACATGGTCATGTATTGTTTTTAGAAGTTGTGACTGGCAGGGTAACTTACCCAGGATCTGCTGACCATTTTATAAGTAGTCGCTGGTTGTTGTTTATTGAATGTGTTGGAGTGGGGACTATGAGCGGTGGGGGGCTCAGGCAAAGAAGGATACAAGGGTAATAGATCTTGCTGGATTAATCAGAGGCCATGATATATACTGTGGTACACCCATTCTCAGTGGTCATCTCGGTCATATATGGTAAAGATGGACATCACTCCGGATCCAAGTACTAAGGTTGTTAGGGATATGATATGCAAAATTTTGAAAACTACATGTTATAACCTGTTCCCATAGCTCATTCCCTTTCACTATTTTTTTGGTGAGTAGTTTAGATACATTAGCTCTGGCTGTATTTCACTGAGCTATTTAAGATAGAAATAGATTGCAAAATGCAAACGTCATGACGAACGAAATTTCCGCCATCCCTCTACATCAACCAGTTTGAAATTGATCATTTCCTGATTGTATCTTTGATCGGGCACTACTGCTCTCACTGGGATTTTCTTCTTTTGATAACAAACGCCGTTTCTGCTGCAGGCTGCACACCTCTAATTCTATTATCCAACATGCTTTTAATAACTATTAACTTGATATAACAAGTCTAGAGATTGTACAATTATTTATTGCTATTATCAAGTGTACATAATGACAGGTGCCACATTAAATGCCCATCAGGGATTCTCATGTGCATATGGCAGAGTGGCTCTGCTCGTGTCAACAGGTGTCAACTGGATCATGAAGGTGTGATCAGCGGGTTGGGGTAACATTTTGTTATTCTTTTTTATTAGGTTAGGTTAGGTCACTAGGGTTAGTTAGCGGTTAGGGTTCGCGAAAGTTGGAGGTTAGGGTTGAGGATATTTTGATAGTGTAAACGAGGCTTTAGTGTGCCCAGTGCCGACGACTTCCCGACATGGGTGACCCCTCCAAGAGGAGGGGAGGGAAGCGGAGGCAGGCCCGAAGTTTCGGGATTAATGATTACAATATGATAATTATAAGCCTGTCTTGTTATAACAATAAAAAATAATACAAGCTAATACTTACTAATAGCAAGTAGATAGCTATTATATCTGTGTCCTGAGCTCTTCCCAAAGCCCCCGGGCCCATAATATATGCATCTTTGGATGGAGGACAAATATGTAAAGGGTGCTCTTTGCCTGTTGGCTATATTAATTCGACGGCATATTTGTGCAAGGCTAACTTTCTCAGGTCGGGTCTAGCCCAGAGCCACTCCTAAAAAGGAAATAATCCAGAAGCATCCAAATTATCAGCCAAAACTGTATCTCCTCTGATTCCTCTGCCTCAATTTGGTGTTCAGTTGCAAGGCTAAGGAGTAATCTGACCGCTCTTCCCTGAGGCAATGCATTTCTCACTGGGACTGGGACAGTTGTTGATATGCATGCTGACCTAGGCCTGCACACAAAAGTGAGTGGAAGAATAGCTCAAACACAGACCAACACACACTCAAAATCAAACACAAGGTCAGGGGGTGCAAGAAAAGGTATAAAATTCAAAGTACAACTGCTTTTAGGTGTTTGGAATACAAGTTATACTCCCACAGAACTTGGGTGCAATAACTTTGCTTCAATAAATTTACTGTGCTTTCTTTAGTTAATACTGTTGCATTTCGAGCACTTCGTAAGGACCTGTGACTGTAACCTTTCTTACAAATTTTATTTTCGAGCACTTGTTCGGCATGTTTTCGTGCTTCATAATGCAATTGATATGGTTAAATTCAATGTTACAGTAGTTCTGGCCCCTGGGTCTAGTTTAGACTCATTGTTTTCACTAGTGGCACTATATTGTGCGGCGCGCCACACTGTGCCACACGGAACCACCACAACACCTTAACGGCATCTACTATCATTGGGAGCACACTCCTCCATGGAACCGAATATAATATACAATACCGCCATGCAGAGCGGAGTTATTTCTTATTGGTTGCACGGTCAAAACAAGTGGATTGCTTGCAACTTGAAAAATGCTTATTCAATGCCTTATTGTGTTATTGCATATACAGAATATACTCTGATTGGTGGCGTTGCATATCTATGCCAGATTGGACTTAATAGATCCCGACTTGGACTGTAGAATTCAGCACAAAGCTTGGGTTTTGATACTCTGAGGTATGGAACACGTGGAACTGTGATTTAGTACTAACAAGAATCCATTGGGAATCACTGTCAGTTGACTTCCGTGCTTAGTTTAGTATCAATAACTTCAGAATACAATGTACTAATCTAAATCAGTGACACTGAAACAAGGCATTTTAAGTGCAAATTATTATGACACGCATCTTGCTATTTTAATATTTCATAAATTCTTGTTTGTTTCCTGGGATCACAGCAACTCTCTTTGGATTGAATTCCAGATTATAGGTACGGGCTAGAGACAAGCAGCCCAACTTAACTCAAAGATGAAACTGACCTCGGCATGCCAATCGCTTTGGAAATTTTCTAACCTAGGGTGAGCAAATATGTATTGCATTTCAAACTTGAGAGGCCGGAAACTGAACCTAGTTTGCATGTGCAGGTTCATAAATCTGCTGAAGTCCCACAGGATGGATATGCTTACGATCCACAGGAGTCGGTTGAGGAAAAACACATTCGTGGGGTCGGAGTATGAGTTTACAATAACCTACTATTTATCATTGTTATGTGTCTTTTTGTGGGATATCTAATTGTGTCCGGTTTTGTACTCCTCCGAGTGGCTTGAACTCAAGCCTAGGTTCAGGATTGTCCTGGATGTTCGGTTCAGGCAGTTTACCGAACCGCTCGGGGTGGGTTGGGGCTGTACCAACAACTCATGGCGATGCTCAGATCCGGGACTGCATGTACCCAACTAAGGCAAGTACTAGCATTCGACATGGGTGCTAAGATAACTAGATGGGGTCCTAATGAACAGAGTTTGATTTCGTTCCGCTTGAAATCTATCTGACCTTGAACTTCGATATTCCTTATGACTAAGTGTAGAATTGTACTGAATTATGCTGAAAATGCATGCACCTGAGCCCGAGGGTTCAGTTCATGAAGTTTACCGAACCTCTTGAGGTCTGTTCTGGGCTGTACCAGCGAACATAGTTACTCATCAGGCACAAGCAATGCTTGTACGGAGCTATGGTAGTCATTTTGATCGAAAGGGTGGCTGAGAAACATCAAGATGATTGATAGATGGCGTCGATTGTTACCTTCCGTCCCTGTCTCACAGGACCGGAAAGAAGTCACGCTTGCTGCGGCTGAAATGAATTCCGTTTATTGCCTTCTCCTTTTAAACCTGGGACCATCCGGATAACTCAACGCACCATGTCGAGATCTACATCCTCTGTCCCTGCCAACACAACCGTTCTTGTTGTTGGTGGTGGACCTGCTGGCTCTTATGCTGCCAGTGTTCTATCCCGCCGTCAGATTGACGTCGTAGTCCTCGAAGCTGCTAAATTCCCTCGCTACCACATCGGTGAATCTTTGCTGGCCTCCACAAACTATTTCCTTGAATACATTGGTGCTCGCGAAAAAGTGCTCTCTCATGGCTTTATACGGAAGCCAGGAGGAGCCTTTAAGTTACGAAGAGACTTCCCCGCAGCCTATACCAATTTCGTATGTCTCATCATTAGTAACCGCCTCCGAAATTAACATTTACTCATTGTCATTAATTTAGGTTGACCATCATACTGGCAATCATGCTCTCAATGTGGCAAGTGTTCTTGATAATAGATTTCCGTTCGCAGACAATAATTCATGAGCTCTACTCAGAACCGTGCTGAATATGATGATCTACTGTTCCGTCATGCAGGCGAACAAGGCGCCAAAATTTTCGACGAACACAAAGTTACAGGATTGCAGTTTTCAAAGCAGGACCCTACTCGTCCCATTTCAGCTGACTGGGAATGCAAAGTAGATGGAACCAATGGCCGGATTGTGTTTGACTACCTAGTTGATGCCGCAGGCCGTCAAGGCCTGCTTTCATCAAAGTATCACAAGGACCGTGAAGTAACAAAGAGCTTGAAAGTACTGTACTTTCGCTTATCGTCATTGTGGAAAATTGCTACTAATATTTCGCTCCGATTGTAAGAATTCCGCCATCTGGGCGTACTGGAAAGGCAGTAAACTGTACGGCGAGGGAACTGAAAGATACGGGGCACCTTTCATTGAGGCTTTGCACGGTAAATTTTATATAACATGAAACATCTGCCGATTCTGATCTCCAACGTGTGTGCAACAGACAGCACCGGCTGGTGCTGGTACATCCCTATTAATGACGGTACTATATCGATTGGGTTTGTCATACATGAGGAATTCATGAAGGAGAAGAAGGCCGACAAAACCCTCGAGGAACTGTATATGTCGCAGTTTGACCAACTATCTGATGTTCCGAAGTATAGAGGTGAAGGGATAATGGCACCCAACAAGGAGGGTACAGGCAGCCCCATTTACATGGCACGCGATTACAGTTATGCTGCCGTAGATGTCGGTCGTCTCAACTACAGGCTGGCTGGAGATTCTGCAGCATTCATCGACCCATTCTTCTCTTCGGGGGTTCACCTCGCTTTTGTCACTAGTCTTTCCGCTGCTCTGTCCATTATATCTGTCATTGACGGTAAAGCCGATGAAGAGTCTGCAGCTGCATTCCATGCTGCTGAGCTCAACATTGCATACACACGGTACGCCAGCCTACAATCAGCGAATTAGCAATTCAAATTTACGGATATCCTTGAAAGATTCTTCATGGTTGTTATGGCAGGTTACAAGCAGATGCGGGGCGGATTGAATGTGGATGTGCTAAATGACCTTGACGAGAAGAGTTTTGATAGGGCCTTCGATATCATCAGGCCGGTTATTCAAGGGACGGGGGATATTGGTGTCGACAAGCGGAGCACAGGTGATGCAGAGTTGAGTGAGAGCGAAGTACGCGGTACGATGGACTTCATTTTTCGACTCTTCTCCCATCCTCCTCCAGGAACAAAGGTGGTAGAACACGAAGACGATGGACTCCATGGGAATGTAGATGATCTGGATAGGGATGCTCGAGCTAGACTGAAGACGTTTTCGCAGTATGTACCCCACCTCATGGGCCATGATGGTGTCATGCATATCTTGGCTTCAGCACAGGAGAAAATGAGGCTCTCTGTGAATGGTACTACTGCCATAACTCTGAAGCCTCTTGATATGACTGCTTAGCACTACGGGAAGTAAAAACAATTAATTTGATTGTCCAAAACACAATATAAATGATTGGCTTGCACTCATATTGATTGTCTGAACCATTCTTAATGATTGTCCAGTTTACTCAAAAAGATTGTCTTATACCTTCATATTGATTGTCTAAATCACTCTTAAAGATTGTCTGAAGAACCCTGAACCACTTTCAATGATTGTCTGAACCACTCTTACTGATTGTCAAAACCTTTCAATATGATAGTCTGAACCACTCTAAATAATTGTCAAAAACACTCCAAATGATGGTATGAAACACTCAAATTGACTGTTCAGGACACTCAAAATGATAGTTTTTGGTTTAGGGGGTAATGGGTTGGATTGTCTATCAATCACTCTGAGTGCTTATAACAATCATTTGATCTTTTTAAGTGCCTTGGCCAATCATTCTGAATGTATGAACAATCATTTGGGGTGTCTTACAATGGGTTTTCACATGCTTTTAGAGGTAAGGATATATATACATGTTGACGCTACTAACAATGATACACAGGGAGAGAAACAAGGATATACATGGAGAGAAACTACAAGACACACAGAGAGGAACTATGGTACATGCTATGGTACACGTGGAGAGAAACAACGATACGCACAGAGAGAAACAACGGTGCACACAGAGAGAAACAATGATACGCATGGAGAGAAACATACTCACAGAGAGAAACAATGATACGCACAGAGAGAAGGAACAACGATACACAGAGAGAAGAAACAACGATACGCACAGAGAGAAACAACGGTGCACACAGAGAGAAACAATGATATGCATGGAGAGAAACGTACTCACAGAGAGAAACAATGATACGCACAGAGAGAAGGAACAACGATACGCACAGAGAGAAGGAACAACGATACGCACAGAGAGAAGGAACAACGATACGCACAGAGAGAAGAAACAATGATACGCACAGAGAGAAACTATGATGCATGTGGAGAGAAACCATGATATGCACAGGGAGAAACAACGATATGCGTGGAGAGAAAAGGGAAACAAAGATATGCACAGAGAGAAACGGCAACGCACCCAGAGAGAGAAACAACGACGTGGCCGCTTCAGACAGTTAAATCAGTATAGGAAGGGTACGGGTGAGGAGGGTGACTTGCACTTGAACAATTACTTGCGCCAGCGTCTCTGTAACCTGTTCCGGATGTCGTTTGTGCATTGGAACGGCTAGCTGAGGAATGGTGTGCAAGAGCCATGGCGGAGGTCTAGCGTTGGGGCAAGGACAAGCCTACGGTGCCCAAGCCAAGATGCCATCCACAGAAAGGCGGTGCGTTGAGCAGAGGGACCGGGAGCGGCCGTTGGGAGCTGAGAACCGTTCATCGTGACTGTCTCGGGTGCCCCACAACGGCGGCTGGCACTATGTCAAGACAATCCAGCCGCCGTTGGAGTTCACGGGAGGGATGAAAGGAATAAAGGGACGGGAAGTGAGAAACGGGAGAGGAAGAGGATTAGGCATGTACCCTTGACGTGCTCGGGAAATCTCGTCGCCATTGACCCCAATTCAACGCCTTCAATTGACAAGTTCAATCGACCTGGGTGCTCATGCTATGGATAGAGTTGGAGCGAGCAGAGCGGCCGAGTCCCGGTTAACTGGCATGCTCACTTGCATGCACTATGGGTATTCGACTAACCAATCACAACCGGTTTCCCTAGATAAAGCTAATCTCCCTCGATCCCATCGTCCTCTTGCACGAGGCCGAAGCTGTACCCCTCGAAGCCTCTTGTCCATGTATTCTACCCAAGCCAGAGGCTCTGATGAAGAAACCGAGCCCCAATACCTACCGTGGATAATCCAGAAGGAAGAGCTGCTTGATCTCAATGCGAGGGCAACAACACCATGACAGGCAAAGGGCCAGACCAAAAGATAAAACAATGCCGTTGTGGAAGGAAACGGTGTGGTGTTGAAATGTGGCTGCCGGTAATAGTTTTGGTAAGATAGAACAGCTCCATAGACAAGGCGATGGTGGTCAAAGAAGCAGAGCAGGCGCCGTGGCCGTTACGTGTTATGTTGATGTGGCTGTGCACTTGCGCGGAACTTGGCAAGCGCTGTTCGGGTTGAATGCCGAAGGATATATAATGTTTGGAGTGTACGCTGTCGATCCATGAGACTTGTCAGGTACGGTTCCCGAGCAGGCTCAGGTAGAAATCAAAAGTCTGACGTCTAGACCTCAAACTTGCGATAAGTTCCCAAAGGGGCAGATAAGATAGCAAGGCTGTAGCAAGGCGATCTTGCACTGAACCAGCCGAGAATGCGAAACCATCACCTTGGATATCATTGTCTCGTTCATATCCGTATTGGGTTTTCCTCCCTCCCTGCGAAATAATTAATAACCACATGACGTACAGAACACTGTTGTTATTATCTACCTAACTTCGCAAAGTTATCCCTACTCACGACTCGATGTACGACTCTCTCAGGACTCTCTCAGGACTATGCATTGGATCACTTGCTGGTTACAAGAAAATACAAGGCGGCAGCTTTTCCCATCCGCCAATCCTGCTTAACGATGAATGGGGTGATAAGATAAGACTCTAGGGATCCGCGCCGTAACCGTAAGATACGGCTTACGGTACGGCCGTATGAGTCCCGTAACCGTACCGTAAAGGATCCTGGGGACACCTTTTATGGCCGTATTCATACGGCTGCTATACGGGTACCCCATACTGAAAAGATTTGGCACATTCTTAAATGTCTCTGGGCTCCAAAATGGTTGAATTAGTGGCCTCTGTGCAATTAATGCACTCAGGGGTCCCCCAGCTTAAAATATCACCTGCCATATACCATATCTTTACGGTTGGAAGCCGTCCCGTAACAAGGAATTTTTGGGAATTTTACATATGGCCGTAACCGTATACGGTATGGTGCGGATCCCTATTTAAAGACTCACACAGTGATTAGACAAACTAGAACAACCAAGATGACTTGAACGCCACCGTCACAAAGCAAGGCAATACTGCAGCTGCTGGAACTTATGCTGGAAATCAGTCAGATACATACTTTAAGTATGGAAACTGGGTGGTGGAAGTCACATAGCCAAAACAGGACCGCAATCACTCCCTGGCATGATAAGGAGAGTGAGGGAGAAGGACTCAATGCGTCTCACGAAGAGCCATGTTAATCCTCAAACAGAAAGCTGTCCTTGACTGTTATTCTATTTCAAACATGCTGTAGAACCTCAGTACTTACTACAATAATACTTAATATCAACAGAGAGTCCAGAGGTCTTACTTCCCAAGCTGGCCAGTTGGCAGTCATTGCTTAATAATTCAGCTCAGCCTCAGAGCATTTATACTCAATCCTCCTTATAATTTGTCTGTAAATAAGTAGTGAGCTGGATTGTGGATGAGGCCCTCACTATCCAATTGCACCGCATGATGATCCAAGTCCATCCACCTCAGCTTGGGTCAAAAGTGAGCTCAAGGCTTTTCTGAGCCTGCTTGGGAGCCGTAGTCAGGGTGGAAAAGGATGATCAAGTAGAGAAATCAAAATGAAGGAAAAACTCTGAACATTACATTGAAATAAAACCGAACCGCTAAAACAGTTATGCTCATTCTGATACCAAACTAAGCCATGGAATCAATAGAGGATATGCTGAGGGTGCCGTAGAAATGTTTCAAAAGTTTCTGGGATGGTGGAGGAGATCGGAGGAGATCGATGAGGTGACCACTGACAATTTGCAAAAATGTGTATCGATGATGCCGATGGCCGCTATCACCGAGGCGTATACATACTAGCATCACGTTGTCATATCCAGGAGGTGAAGAAAAGAGAGAGAATAGAAGTTTTGGCTGGTGGAAGTGAAAACATTGCTAAATTGGCGGAACCCTTAAATGCTTGCATGAGTTCTATGTACGATACTTGTCATACATAAAATTATTGCATTAACATTTGGCAAAGACAAAGTCAGAGCCTAGGGTAGCTAAATGAACACGTACATGCCCCTGCCGCCGTGGTATTAGTACTACTACTGACCTCAACATCCATCTGAGTATTCAGCCACATACTAATACTAAGTACAGGAAGGGTTTGGATGGTTTTACTGTTGTAGTTCACCGAGCCGATGATGACATCATGTCAATCCGGCACTGATACTCTTCCGATGTAGTAGGGATCCGCACCGTACCGTATACGGCTACGGCCGTACAGTTTACGGTTTCATACGGTACTTGGTAGTACCGTAGCCGTACCGTATATTTTCTTCAGAAATGCCTTACGGTACGGTACAGGTATAAATACGGGTTACGGCCGTATTGTACGGCCGTAAAAATTGCATTTTATTAAAAAGATATTCTACGCCTTTAAGTCATCCTTGAGTGCTTTCCTCTTAAACCTGAGTTGATGTTTGTACAGCATAAGTATGCAAATGGTCTCAGGCTTCAAGCAAGCACAACAGAGGGATATGGTATCCCTTCCACCTGAGAATATCTGCTCTACTGGCTGAGCCTTACATGAAGTGAGCATTTGAGAGAAATAACGCAATAAATAAGTACACACCTCGGATTGCCATAAAATTGCATGCCATTTGATACACTTGTGAATAAACTATGGCTACAATACTGGTAATAAAGTACGGCCGTATTGTAGCCGTACACAGCCGTCTTTTACGGGTCTATACGGTATCAATCCCGTACCCAAGCCGTACCGTAAAGTCGATGTTGAGTAGCAATACGGTACGGTTACGGCTACCCCCGTAACCGTACCGTCAACCGTATTATACGGTTACGGTGCGGATCCCTACGATGTAGCTTACTGATACACTTACCAAGCTACTTACTAATACTGTTATGACTCGATCAATAGTCTCGTCCAAACCTTCACAGTACGTAACTCGGCAGTAAAAATGATAAGAGAAATTAATGAGATTATAGAGCAAGCCTTTCCGTTCGTTGAAACCGCTAGGCAAAAAATATATACTCAAACAACTAGGCTCAAGTAAAGTTAGTAACTAGTTTGTAATACGAAACTCACAGAAGTTATTATTTGGAGATAGCTCGACAAATAATAATAAGATTACCCTTGGAGATGGCTCGACAAGCAGTAATATGAATCAGAACTAATACTCGGAGATGGCTCAACAAGTAGTAGTGAGTGTGGTGTCTAGTACTCGGAGATAGCTCAACAAGTAATAGTGAGTGTGGTGTCTAGTACTTGGAGATAGCTCAACAAGTAATAGTGAGTGTGGTGTCTAGTACTCGGAGATAGCTCAACAAGTAATAGTGAGTGTGATGTCTAATACTTGGAGATAGCTCAACAAGTAATAGGAAGTTGCAACTCGGAGATAGCTCAACAAGTGGCAATTAAAGAAGTATTCACTAGGAGATAGCTCAACAGGTGAATGTTAGTGGATACAACTTGGAGTTAGCTCAACAAGATGTATAAATGTGTATTGTAGCTTGGAGATAGCTCAACAAGATACAATGAGTTGGTCTGGTGATTCACACAAGTGATAACAGCAAACAAGTGGGGGTTTGGATTTAAGAAAAATAATACGTCTACTGTACATTGGTAAATCTGGCTTCCTTATATACTGTTTAATATGTACTAGTTAGGAAATGCTGCAGAATGACTAGATTTGAGTCATAACTGCGGAAATGCTGCGGATCAGTCAGCATGACTGTGGAATGGTGTGCAATGACTGTTACTGAGTCATTTAAGCGGAACTGCGGATGACTGATGTTGAGTCATTCAGTAGAGTCATGGATGACTGATATTGAGTCATTTAGTGGAACCGGAGTTGACTAATAATGAGTCAATACTGTGTGGAAGGGTCTTTGCAGCTTCCATGGTAATGTGCAGCATTATCCGAAGTTGTGTTGAGAAGATAAGTAATGAATGTATGTGATAGTGTTAAGTGGTAAAATATTAATGATAGTAGTGGTTGTTAATAAATGAAAAAAGAGTGTGTATATGCCTATAGTGTAGAATCGGGTCATAACAAATACTTACAGACCCGGTAACCCGTACTGTAGTATATAAGGCCTGGTACAAAGGCCAAGTAGTTTATAGTGATATAGAGCACTCGTATTCCCAATCTCCTGAGGGAGCCTCACGGCTCCGAGTCCCCACTGCGCCGGATACCTACGACACTTACAATACTCACGCAAGGGAGATGCACCTAGGGCTCTGCACCGTACTGTATACGGCTACAGCCGTATACTTTACGGTGCCATACGGCTTACGGTTGAGCCGTATCCGTACCGTAAACTAGAGTTCTATGGGCCTGACGGTATGGTAGCCGTAAAAGTATGGCCGTAATACAGCAATACGGAATACGGTACTAGCTAGAGCAAAATTGGGGACTGACAGTCCTTACATCAGGAAAAGCCGTTTTTGCCTAGGTGGCCCCAGAGTGGCCTAAAGCAAACTAGGTGACCTATGAATCCTATGGCATCCTAGGAATTTGGGCTCGTCCCTTGCCAGTCAAGGCTCTTGAGGATTCCCTAGGCAAGCCTAGGTTTGCCCAGGCTTGCCCAGGTGCTCCTGGGGAACACCTGGGAAACACCTGGGCAAACCTGGGCAAACCTAGGCTTGCCCTGGGTTTGCCTAGGATACCCTAGGGAATCCTCAAGAGCCTTGACTGGCAAGGGACGAGCCCAAATTCCTAGGATGCCATAGGATTCATAGGTCACCTAGTTTGCTTTAGGCCACTCTGGGGTCACCTAGGCAAAAACGGCTTTTCCTGATGTATTTGAGTACAATTGAGACTATACCAACTGAATACTGTCATATGCATGTATAATTAATTATTTGTTGCTCACAATAGGGAACATAACCAAGAATGGGACTTGATCAGAGTTCTTCCGGAGATGCCAGCGGCCCGGACTTGCCCCAAGGCGACGCTCACCTACTTATTAAGAGATATGTACAGTTGATGGATGTTAATCTGAGAGTTGATTAACTTGAACCAATGAAATACATTATTTTGGGGGCCATGCTATCCATTTTGCTTGGATTATCTCGTATACCGTATTTACGGCCGTAACGGCTGTCAAAATACGGTCTATACGGCTATCTACCGTACCGGCCATGCCATATCAAGAGGCAGCAGGCTTGAGGGGCCTATACGGTACGGTTCCGTAACCGTATAAACCGGCCATATTTTCCATAAATACAGTTCCGGCGCAGAGCCCTAGAGATCTTCCGGCCGGGTCCTACTTAAGAGTAAGTGAGAAGAGATAAAGCAGGACTTACTAACTAGACTGTTCCAGTGTGCTCACTTGCAGTGTAGTCTTCATGATCTCTCTTTGCTAACAAAATAATAAAGCCTCCTGTTATATTGGCGCCCAGCTTATTCAGCAGCAAAATTGTTGTCGCTGAATAAGCAGATGGCCAAGTATATTTATTTGAAAATTGATAACAGCGTCTACTTTAGAATAAGATCAGATGTCAGATGAAGCATGGGGGCAGCACTACAAGCGTGCCTAGTGATGCGCTATTTTCTCAAACAGTATTTCCGCAAACT